>PVIJ01002015.1:0-175167 GCA_004024925.1 Scalopus aquaticus
GAGGGGCATAAAGGGAAGGGGGGAGAGGAGGAGAGAAGGGGAGAGGGCTCCATGGAGAGTGGCTGGGACTCTGGATGGTGTGTAACATGTCACTTTGCTTCTGTGCCACTATTGTGCTGCTGATGTTGGGATGCAGGGAAGGCGCTAGTTATTGAATAAGGAGCCATGTAAATTCCAGCTGTCAACATGTGATTGCTCCTTCAGACAAAGAAAGCGGTTTCCTCCTTACCTGTATTTGATTTCCAGTCACAGCCCTTCCTGCCACCCGGCTGTGCCTGGTAGCCTTTGGATTCCCTTCCCTTTTCGGGCTGGTTCTGCAGGTTTAGTACCTGGCTGTAAAGGTGTGTGGACTAGAACTCAAAGGACAGGAAGTCCATTTATTCTGGAAGAATGCTAAGTCTAGAGTGATAGCAAATAATCTATAGTACTTTAGAAGGGGCGTGCTTTCCACGGTTTTATTTATTTAGTGAAAAAGGCAAACACTTTACTCAAAAATATCAGCCTCAAACAAAAATTAATATACTGGGTGGCTTCTATTATTGCAAAGCATGTCAACTGGGTGTAGCCATATCCATTTAATTCCTTCCTTTCAAAGCTGCTCTAGGAAACCACACGTCCACACAGGGCTGGAAGAAGCTTGCTGCTTATCTGGTTGTCTTGCTGTCTAGCTCCCCACCCTCTATATGTGGTTTGAAAGAGGCTGTTGACATTTCTGAGATTTTGAGTGGGGTTCTGGGAAGCTCTCTACAAACTGGAAGGGCCATAGGAAGAGGAGGAGGAGAGGAGGGAAGCATTCCAGGGCAAGCCCAACTCCAGAGCAGCCTGAGTCTCATGGGAGATTAATTGGAGAAAGAAAATTTCATCCCTGTTCACACAGGCAAAAATTATTCCTATCTAAGAGATCTCAGATGCCAATTTTTTTTAAATAATAGGAAGCCTAGAACATTCTGTAGGGTACGGAAGGAATACGGCGTTTCTTTCTCCTCACTGTAGAATTTCATCCCTGAAAACAACTCAGAATGCCCCTGTTCTCCTGGTGTGGCAGGTGGGCTGGCCGCCACCACCTGGACAAGGTCGGCGAGTGGGCCAGAGGCAACCTCTCTGTTTTAATACAGTGTAGCTGGTATGTGTATTTCATTAAGTCATTCAACATGTCTCAATAATTTCCACGACGGTTCTTTCTAGAAATATGTGTTTAAACATACAGATGGAATGGAGAGATTTCTGGAGTGAGATTTGTCTAGACAGACACTTTAGACTTAAAGAAATCATAATCTTTTTGAATCACCAGGAATTTGTTACCGAAGAAAATCAACTGCAATTTAGAAATGCTTCGGCGACGGGGAACTATATTGATTTTAAAAGATGTGCAGGCTGGCCTCATTTTGAAGTTATATGCAGATTTTCCAGACATCACCCTCTTCTTCATCCACTACTGAATGTTTTCCTAAGTGAGAGATGCTGTATTCAACTGGGGGAGGAGCCCCAAAAGGTACAAGAGTGTCTCTCTCACCTGGCGGGCACTAGGGCCAAGCCAGGGAGGTCTATTGACATTCTAAATAAAGACAGGGTGGCTGAGCAGTTAAGGCTCCAGGCCAGACACACGGGCCTGCAGGCCGAGGAAGGCTCGGTCAGAACAGTCTCATCTTTATTATAACCTGAGTATTTGCTCACTCTGGGTGCCCACATTCATCCTGATTTTTTCGTAGACTGCATTTGAGAGTTATTTATCGCGATCACTGAGTTTTCAGAGCGTCACGCTGCTCCTCTGTATTCCCAGGCCTGTTTCCAGAGCAGGGAAAGATGTCTTGCTTCTGTCAGGTTAGCTTTTTAAGATTGAATAGAAATCAATGTTAGCCCAAATGTCCTTTCCCTGACTCATTAGGAAGTGTGTCCGAGGTGACTGCCCACATCACCTCTCCAAGGTGCTTCATGGGCCTCCCGGCGCCCAAATAAGAGCTGCTGCTGCAGGCACTGCTGTTTCTGGCAGACCCAGGTCACCTCACACGCAGGAGGGAGGTGGCTTCTAGCAGGCTCTC
The DNA here is from genome assembly GCA_004024925.1 of Scalopus aquaticus. NCBI lineage: Eukaryota > Metazoa > Chordata > Mammalia > Eulipotyphla > Talpidae > Scalopus > Scalopus aquaticus. The sequence goes on from PVIJ01002015.1 coordinate 2,040, forward strand.
TCTGCCTCAGGTGTTTTCTCTGAGGCCCAGAGGTGAGAGCTTCTGGGTATGGAGCTTCTCACTGGCGCCCAGGCCCTTGGCACCTGGCAGTGCCTCCAGCTAACCCGCCTTCCCCTCCGCTCTTTCCCCACGCGCCGGAGCCTGCTGTTGGTCACGTGGCTCTCCCTGCCGCTGCCCTTTGGGCTGTGGCCTTCTGATTCCCAGGCACCCGGCGACATGTTCTTCAACTCTGGAGCCTCTCGTCAGACACGGCTGCTGGCAAGACCAAGGCTGCTTGATGTGGCTGCTGCCATCTTGCTCCTTGCTGGTTCAGCTGGGAGAGACATGGACCCCGGGGAGGAAAAACACGCGCAACAGGGCGCCAAGTGCAGCTCTAATTGGCTAGAAACCCTTGGCATCTTCGACCTGGAAGAAAAAAAGAGATCACCATGGACGCGCCAAGAATTTGGCTTTTGGCTTTTTTTGACTTAGATGACTGCAAAAGACAAAGAGGAGGGAGAGAGAGAGAGAGAGCGCGCAAGAGAGAAGGGGAGAGAGAATATACATCTCTATTTGCACCATTTAGCTACTGAGAAGGAAATGCAGAAACCACCTCTCAAGTCAGGAGAACACTCCAACCAGCCAGGGTGTTATAAATTAGAGCCTGTCAGTATTACAATGTATATTAATAGTCACACCTCTTTTTAATGAGTTTGGCATTGGCAGCTGAGAGGAAATACAAGCCATCATGGCTTTGCTCATGCAAACCCCGACAAAGGAATCCGTAATAAATCTTCCTAGAACAGCACTCACCATAAATATGTATCACATAAGGCATCTGTTTTACATTCTGCATATAAATCAGCATAGCGCTGAATAGCAATGAATCAGCTTCTCAATGCCTGATTTGATAACAAATCGACTTGGATCTTAGGAGAGAGAATTTACAGCCCTCACCCTCAAGACAGATAGTCAATACTTAAGAAGACTGCCAAGTTAACTTTTCTTCAGCCAGCAAGTTTCCAGAAGGAGCTTCTTGGTGCTCAGGGTGGGCATTGGGGGTGGCGGGGGGCGAGGTTTTGGCACTTGGTGGGGTGGGGGAGCTACTTGGGAGGGGGTGCAGATTTCCAGCTCTGGGTTCGAAGGGCTCGGTGTGACTTTTCCGTGGGTGAACATTTCCGCTGTCTGCTAGGTCTCCTTCTTGGGGTCCCTGGCAGGCTACTTTCCCCACGGGGGTGGCAGTCTCTGGGCCATGTGATGTGGGAGGGTGCTTCCAGTCTGGGTAGGGCTTCCTCTCTGCACAGTCCCTTTACCTGTCCCGAGCCTGGCCGGGGTGACTCTGAGGGCTGGGGAGGAAGCAAAGCTCTGACCCCTTTCTTTCCAGACCGTTGATAATAACTTCCTGGAAAGACCTTTAATTCCATGCTGCAAAGTGAGTGAACAATATTTATGGCGTCTTTCCAGTAGCCCAGTGTTGATGGGATCAGGTCACGGTGGGGGAGGGGTGGACTTGAATGGCTCTTTATTGCGAGAGCCCTGCCTGATAGGACATGATGCCCAGGCGCGCGGAGATAGGAGATGCTTAAAGATCACATGGGCAGAGCAGTACGGTCAAGTCTTTGCCAAGATAAAGACAGCGGTTCTGGTTGACTTGGGCTGACAGCGCGGGGGCAGGTATACCAGGTTACCTGGCTGTACCTTGGGAGGGCAGATGCTTGTTTGGGAAGAGATTGCTGAGGACATTTTATTTGTCCCTCTTTTCTTTCACTGGGCTCTGGGTCAGCATTTCTTTCTTTAGAAACATCCACCTCATTTACGGTAGGAGATCGCCCACTGCGTACCACACCATGAGGTAAATGTCTTCTCGAATATCTGCCAGCTCCTCAGACCAAGCCGTTGTGTCACTTCCATAGGCTCACCTGCCGGGGGCTTGCCAAGAAGTGCACGCTCTTCTGAAGTCTGGAGTGGGACGTATGTTTCAGAATCACGACGACTGCCTGAATTCAGTGCTTTGAGAGCCAGTTGTTCACATAGGAAAACAAAACAAAAACTCCTCTTTCATTTGGACTGGGTAGATATTTAGGAAAAAAAAAAATTTGAATTTGAATTTTCCGGAATTTGAATTGAATTTTTTCAGGCTATCCTGTCCAATTTAACCTAACTAACTTCCCATCTTTCAGCTGCTTTTCTTTCTCCTTCTAGGAGACAGCTACATTTAGCTGTACATTGAGGAGACTGTTACATTCCCTTAAGATTCAGGTTTCCATTGTTTATAGTCTAGCCTCACTCCAAGAGGAAGAATAACAGAAAAATCACCCTGAAGTATAATGTACGTCTAGGAGTGACCCACTTACCTGGCGCTCTCTTCCCGGACCACCTTGGACGCATGTAAATACTAGCGCAGGGTTTCCCAACTGAGGTGCTGTTTGCCCGCCAGCGATATTATCAGTGTCCGGAGACATTTCTAGTGATTTTTGGTTGTCATATTTAGGGGGGATGGCTGGGTGCTAATAACAGCTGGGGAGTGATAGCATGAAAGGTGTTCAGCTGCCTAGAATGTACAGACAGCCTCCACTTCTCTCCTATGTGCCAGGGAACCACGGCACCCAACAAACATATCAGGAGCACCTTTAGGTGAGGACAGTGGCGGAGTCACAAGGAGAGTCTGGTAGCCCGAGGCTGTGGCTGTAGGTTATTAAACCCTCTGGACCTTGTTTCTGAAGTGGGAGATGTCCTCCCAGATTTGGCATGAGTTTATATGAAGAGGGATATGTAAAATATTGGCCAAAAGTCTAATAAGTAAGTTTCCCTTCCTTTGACTTAACACCAAAAGGTAATAGTAAAGCTCACCTCAAAATAAATTCTGGAAGAAAAACATTTCCTTGAAGTGTTTCTATTTTTCACTGGACTGGTAATACCTCAAGGTTTTATCCTTGGCTTTAAAGAAGTCCCGGAGAGCATTTGTTGAACTGAATAAAATGAGTCTTTGGTTTGAAAGACCAGAGAAAAATTCTTTATTGCCATTGGCATCTTCCAGTTGGTTGTTCCAAGAGTATGGATTTGTCTGATAACAGCAAGAAATGTAAATTTGGGGGTAAACAGACTTAGCTTTAAATTTTACATCTGCCTTTCTTGGGCACAGAGTACCCCGCTCACATCTTGATCTTGCTCCTTGGCAAAATAGACATCATTTCAGATTTACTTTCAAACCATACAGAAGACAAAGGCCAAACAACGACCTACTGTGCTGAGACCTCGCTTCAGTGCCAGGAAATGGAAGTAGCTGTTCTTGCATTTGTCTGTTTGTTTGTTTGTTTCCTTGCCTCACTACAGAGCTGAGAAGTGGGTCAAAGGGAAGAGAACCAGGGCGTCCCCGGTGGCACAGCGGTTAAGCGCTGCGCTGTGGAGCTGTCAACAGCGAGTTCGACGCCCGGCCGGGGAGATTCCCACATGGCCCGGCGTACCTCTCCTGCCTCCCCCACTGCTCCCCTCAGCAGTGTGTTTCCGTCGATCTGCCTGTTCTGCTCCCCACTCTGTCTCTGGTGAACCCTCTCGTCGCTCCACGCCTCTGGTCTGTGCCCCAGCTTGTGTGCATAAATAAATAAATCTTAAAAAAAAAATAAAAGGGAAGAAAACCAGGTGACCTCCCAGTGGGGCAGACCAGGGAGGGCAGCTCACCTTGAAGTGAAGATCCAGTTCTGAGAACTCAGCCCTACACTCTGACTATGATCCCTGAGTGCACTGAACTGGAAAAGGCTCCTAATATCTGTTGTGTGGTTGGCAAAGGAAGTGGTCAGGCGCCACACAGCCCAGGAGGGGTTGAGAGCGACCGACCACCCATTGAGAAATTCTGTAAATTCATTCAAGGTATTTTATTTTAATGCAGTTTTTGATATGCTCATTTGTTTCAAATTATAAATGTCATGCATGCTCATTATAGGAAATTTGGAAAATACCAAAAAAAAAGATGGAAGATTTAAGAGAAAATCAAGTTAACGGTGGTATTCGAATATCTTTTGGATGAATTTCTGTTTTCAAATGCATTTAGCAGCAGAGTTCAGATACAAAATTATAAGTGACCATGGCGTGCGGGCTGTGTCTTCACATGCAAAACAAAGTGCAAATTAAAATAATTATTGCAAAAAATTTAGGCCCAGAACTTGCTTACCTAGACAACCCTATAATTAAGCAAAGGTGTTTGTGATAATTGCCTCAATTTACCACATCAGTTTTTTTGAGCGAATGAAGTATCAGAAATTGGCTGGCTTAAGTTTTCTTTTCTGGTATGTAAACTGCTCCATCAGTTTACATCAGCCTGTTTTTCTCCAAGTGTTCTTTGCTCCGTGGACAACCTTGGTTTTTACATTAAACATACTTTGACTCAACCTTCAAAAGATTCTTCCTGGTCTTTTTCAGGTTGAAATTAAGCATCAACTTTATCAATTTAGTTAAAAAAAAAAAAAAGGAAATCAGAAAACAACTGTATCGTTTAGCTAATACAAAACATATATCCCAGGACAGAGAATGTTCCCTGGATGTTACACAACTGCAACGAAGCTTCCCTTTCACATTGTGTCATGTGGACCTGACACATAAAGAAACGGGGTGAACACTCACGACAGAGTTGCCCTTTGTTTCCACCGTATGGACATGTGATGGGGGCCTGAGGGGCTGGAATAAAGAGGGGCTACAGGAACAATTGTAGAAGCGATTGTAAACATTATTTTTCCAAGACCAAACTGAGACACGAGCCTTCTAGTGAATGTGTGGAAGGTTGATTCCAAGTTATTCTAATTTTATCCCATTTCTCTATTAAGGGATGTTGAATATGGCCTCAGCTTAATAACAATGATAAGCTCATTATTAAAAGTTCTGGGGAAAATTAACGTAACATGAAATAATCAGAGAAGTAGATAACAGCTAAGCAAAGTCTTTATTTGGCCTGTGGCCTAAGCTTAAAGGGAGATGTTGCGTTGCCAGCACCGCACTGATAAACGGGAGTCGTGGAGCAGGTTGCAGAATGCAGGATGCTGCTAAAGAGCAAGATCCTGCCCTTTTTATGGATAGAAAATCATGCAGCATCAGTTGTGAGAGGAAAGAGGACGAAAAGAAGAAGGAGGGGTAAAACTGGAAAATGAGCTGTCGGCTAGAGTCAGGGGTTGCGAGTCTGCCCTCCGGGTGCTTCCCATCTGCTTGATGACTCGGTATTGTCTTTGAGATCAAGCTCTGTATCCCCAGCGTGGTTTCAATCTTATCAACAAGGCTCCCACTGATCAGCCTCTGGGGGCCCTTGTCAACAGCAGTCAACAGCCCCCTGGGCATTCCGGGTCATACCCGGTGACACTTAGCCTTCCTGGGGTGATCAGGTTTTCCGCTTTTGATGGCTTTGAAAAGCACCTTGTAAGGTTTGGCTCCTATGACTGACTGACCGGGCAGTTCTGACCTTGTATGGGAATGCAGAACTGCAGGTAGCAAAAATGGTGGCCAAACAGTCCACCTAGGATTAGCAGACCCACAGAACATGTAGATGAGAAGGAAAGCAAGCTGGAGCCCCGCCGGGCACAAACACACAAACAAGGACATGAAAACCTAGGGGAGGAGGTGATGACAGGAGCTGCCAGCCGTGAGGAGGGAGAGCAGGAAGTGCCCAGGAAAGGATGTACTGGCGGGTGGGCCGGCCCGGAAGCCAGCGGCAGCTAGACCTCCCTGCTGGCGCGAGACCGTGTTCCTAATCACACCACTGGCTCAAGTCATGCCCTCTTCTTACACTGAAGATGCGCAGCGAGTGAAGGGGCTGTGCTATGTGAGTCGTATTAGTCATAGAGGAAGAAGAGACAGCGGCCCAGGCCTCGGCCACACACAGCGTTGCCCGCCATTGTTACCTCAATCAAAGAAAAAAAATAACAAAGGCAGAAAATATGAGCCCGGGAGCATCCACCTTGCCAAAGGAAGTCTCTGGTTCTTTCAGAATTCAGAATTCACTTCTCAGAGATCTCCTCCCCTGAGGTCAAGCAATTTTCCTTGGACCTGTCCTCATTTCAAATGCACTTGTGTTTAAAATCACAATTCCTTGATGAAGAGTTGTTTGCAAGATCTGGCTTATGTTTTGTAAAACACTAAAGGGTATCGATTGGGAGAATCCTTAAGCTTCATTTCAAAGACATAGACTGCCTTGAAATGGAGTCTGTTGTACGCGACAAAAATGCCAACAAAGCCTGATAATCCAGACAAATGCTTTCCTAAAACTTTGAGTGTTAGACTAAAGTTTCAGAAATAAATGGGGCCCGTTTCACACGCTCCTGGGCTAAGCACAGACTCATCTGGTTGTTTCCAGTCGGCTTAGGTGTCCTGGTGAGGGGTGTATGTGAATTAGTCGGTGTCCAATTGGGCCCCAGTTTGCCTCAGATCATCTCCCTCTCACTTATGTTTCCTGTTAGTGCAGTAACTGGAGGTGATCAAAAAAACAGTAGGATATTTATTTCCTGCTTGCAGCTGACTAATGAGCATTGAAGAGGGACTTGTAACTTATGTGTGCCTGTTCAGACAGAGCGATTTCCCTCTCCACTTGGGTAGTTCCTTTCTCAAATCATTCAGAGCCATTCCCCCAGCTAGCCCCACACTTAAATAAAACAAATAGAATAAAGCAGGGTTTTTAGTCCACGATTTAGGAAACCTCATAACTATGCCATGCTTAGTTTTAAGAAATGTTGCAATTATTGAATGATATGACTTGTTTAGGGAACAAAGATAAACTCTCTCCCAAGCTCTGCCTCGAGTTCTTTTTCAAACAGGCTATGATGGGAAAGTGGAGAAGGAAAAAATCGCCAAAATAGAGGTTACTTTTGAAATTCAGTAAATAAATATAATATCATCCCCAGAGTAGAAATAACAACAGTGATAATAATGGCAAATCAGAAACGGATAGTACTAAATTTCCCTCCCTTTTCGCCACCTTACAGGATATCCCGTCTAGCTGCAGAAACAAAACATGGAAATGAATCAGTCGATAAAGGATTTTCTCCCATTAAAGATGTTGGTGATTTTGTCCCCTGAAAGGGAAGTCGAACATTAAGATGGATGGTCATCGTCTGTGGAGACCCCAGCAGCTCCTGCCCTGCCTTTCCCCACCCCCACAGTGAGATGCAAACTTTTTTGTGTATGATAAAGAATGGCAAAGAAAAGGTAGCAGGGCCTTTTGTCTAAGTATGATAATAAATCACGCCATAGACCGTCTTAAATCTTTAATTTTTTTCACCTCAGAGAGTTCATAACTCTTGACGGCTTTCATAACTGACTAGGTCTGTCTTTCTTACTAACACTCAGAAAACTGACATGGAGAGAAATATCTTCCAGCTCCTCTTTGAGGGGACAGGTAAGGAGGACAGACCAATAATTGGGAGGACTGAGCACTTGGAGCTACAAGAAAGAAGAAGAGAGGCTATTTTATTCAGGAGCAATTCAGAGGACATTCAAAAATTGTATTCATGAGAGTTTTCATTTCAAAGGGATGTAAATTATCCTTACACAACTTACAATTTTCAAAAGTTTAAATTGAAAATGTTAATTAACTTGTCTGTGGGGATTATCTCACAATGTATATATATACCAAATCATCAATTCGCTCCCCTTCAATATAGACCATTTTTATTTGTCAGTTAAACCTCAAAACAGTTAAAAGCGAAACACAATGAAATGAAGCATCCGTCATTAAAAAAAAGAGAGAGAAAGAAATGAACTTGAGTGAGGAGCGACGAGTTCCTTACAGGCTTAAGGCCCGGATGACCTAGACATGAACTTGCCCTCAGAATGGACATTTTCTTCAGTGTTCTAGAAGGACTCCAGCTTTCCACAGTTCCTGAAAGATAAACTGAGTAGTACACGTTATTATCATGTTGAGATCAAAATGGAGGAGACGCTGGGCTATTTAAAGAAGGAGGGGAAGAGAGATTCACGGAATGCCAGTTCCAGGCAGCATTCAAGGTTAATGCTTATTCGCACTGGCCGGGCTGGCCCTCCTCACCCGGGGACCACGTGGTCAGCAGCACCGTGGGCCCCTGGCATCAGCCACTGCCGTGACAGGTTGGCAGCAATTCAACAGAGAAGCATGCAAGTTCTCCGCTGAGCATTTGGGGAGCCCAAGGCAGCGAGGTAGGATACAAATAGAAAAAGGGAAAAAATACAAGGCAGCAAGGCACCGTGAGAAGCGGCGCTCTGGATCGCCTGCTCGGGCTTCCGAAGTGGGCGCTCCGCAGGCCACCCAGACAGCAGCCCCCCTCGTTGACCCCTCGCAGCAATTACAAGTCTACTGACTTTGCTTTTGGGTTTGGGAACTAAGCTTTCCATGGAATGGTTCCCATCCTGGGCGGTGCTGAGAAAGCTCGAGTCTCCCCAGAATTGGGCTGGGACCACCACACGTGTTTCCCCGGACGGCCTTTCCCATAACCTGGCCAGAAGGGTTTACGAATGTTCTGGGGAGCAAAAAGCAGGTCCCAGAGGCTGAGAGGGGGCCGCACCCGGCTCAGCGAGGAGACCACCCAGCCGCCCTCGTTCCCCCCTGAGTCCTCACAACGAGGAAACCAACCACCCCTCGGGTAGGAAACAGGGTAGAGTAGGAAAAGGCAGAGACACAAATTGCATCCTACAGCTGAGAACGTCTCTCCCTTGGAAAAGCTAGTAAATAAATAAATAAAAGGGAAAATCCAAATGGGATTGCTCTTCAAACACACAAATGATCTTATGTTAACAGTTGGGATTAAACAGCTGTCTCGTGGTTATGCGATCATAACAGATGCTGTGTGCAAACGTTTCCTGCTAGCTTTGTTTTGGTTATTGCTGTTTGTGCAGTTCAATGGGCTGAATTCAGCTTAAGGGATACAGGTTTTTATTGTCCTTCTGTGCTGCACGGGCAGCTTCATCATCTCTTGAAGAGGAAAGGGGGCGTGTGTGAGGGAGAGATGGAGGGGAAATGGAGGGTGGGCACTCCCCTATCACACTGGGAATGAGGTCATATTGATGAAATTCCACCACACTGCTTTATGACCACTTTGCTGTTCAAAGTGCTCCCCAGTTCGATCCTATTGTGTGTTCCAGTGTGTGTGCGTGTGTGTGTGTTCTCACGGACGCGGGGCTGGGTCTAGCATAGTTTATGCAGCTGGGATAGAATTTATAGAACACAGAGAAATGTTTTTTTGATAACTAACAGATTACAATGCTTTAACAATCTCTAGTTTGTCTCTCTTCCTCCCTTGCCTTCCAGAGGTAAAATATACTGACTGTTTTTGATTTCTCCTAGAAATTTCACTTCATCCTAGGAGTTGGGCTCGACCTCTCTCTGTCGGCCGAGGGAATGTGGAGAACTGTCACCATTTGCTGAAAGTTCAAATCTGGAAGCCATTTTAACCTGAATTATATTTCTTGCTCAAACCCAAAATATCTTCTTGGCTCAAATTCTTTAGAGAATTTCCATGATTCATAACACACTTTGCTGACCAACAGATTTCATTTCTATTACTTATGTTTTCCAATATTTAAAAAAATAGCATTTAAATGTCAGAAATGACGTTTCCGCCTTGAAAAGTGCCTACTTGCAGAGAGGAGATAGCAAGAGCGCCGTTGGCCATATTTCGTGGGTCTGACCTAAACTCTGCTCATCCACACCCTCCAGGAGCTAAATTCTTCCCTATAAAAGACTGACTTTTGTGTTTGTAGAGAGCATTCCCTGGCTAATGCTCCTCTGCACGATTTGCAATTTTGGATGGGGAAGGAGAAAGCAGCTCCCATAGCTTCAGGCCTTATTTTATCGATCATACTTTTGAGTAGGAGACCCACTAGGGCTGTCTTTCCTCTCTGATGTCTGTACTGAAGAAGAGGTTTTAGTCAAAGTTTTCAGGAACTCAACTGAAATCACCATCATTCTTGCTCAAAAAAGGGGTTTGACGATGACTCTTTGGGGTTCGCCAACTCATAGAAGGTAACTAGCCTTTGTCGTTGATGAGTTGCCAAAGTAGTAACAAGTCTATTGTGTTTTAAATACGCTTCAAAGCAGCATCATAGACACCCAGTGCTTGACCTTCTGAATAACTCCTGGAGTTATTTTCTTCACTGCACAGAAAAGCATGTCAAGGTCCATCATTTAGGTGAATGTCGTATCTAAAGTGTCTCCAAGTCGATTCAAGTAAAGGGTAGAGTCTACAATGGGGTCAGGGATTTATGGCAAAGTGATACAGAGATTGATGGGAAAAGGTTCCCAGGGAACTTTGCTGATATCATTGTCCTTTCCATCTTGTGTCTTGAAAGGTGCTTCTCTCGTCAGGCTGTGTCTGTTGCTTCTAGATGACACAGGCAAACATCAGCAGTCTTTTTCTAGTCAGGCTGGAAATACTGGAGAATTTGTTTTTGATGAGCTTAGAAGGACTGGAGACCCTCTCCTTTTGTGGGGCAAAACCTGTGACAATCTCAAAAGAAAAGATCTTTCCAAAGAAAACATATAAATGGCCAATAAACATGCAAAAAGATGGCCAACATCCTTAATAATTAGGGGAATGTGAATAAAAACTACAGTAGCCTACCACCTCCCATCCAGTAGGATAGTTACATTTATAAGACAACAGCAACAGAAAATAACCAGGTTGGCAAGGATGTTCAGAAATCGGGACCCTTGGGCTCTGTTGGTAGGGATATAAACTGGCATCGTCACTGTGAAAACATTATGGAAGTTCCTCAAAATATGAAAAACAGAATCACCATATGATCAGCCATTCTATTCTGGGCATATAATCAAAAAGTTAAAACTGGAGTCTTGAGGAGAAATGCCTCTTCATGGCAGCATTACTCACATTACCTAAGAGAGGGAAGTATCCACGTCCAACGACAGAAATTATTATATGTACAATGAAATAATACTCAATGAGGAAGGACATGTTAACCAATGTCCCAACACAGATAACCCTTGAAGATTTTCTGCTAAGTGAAAAAAAAGCCAGTCACCAGAAGACAGTTACTGTAGGGTTCCACTTACAGGAGGTAACTAGAGCAGTCAAATTCACAGAGACAGAAAGCAGGATGGTGGTTGCCAGGGGCTGGAGGGAGGAGGAGATGGCAGTTGTGTTATATACTGAAATGGGTAGTTTTGTTATGGGGTGATGTTCTAGAAACTAGACATTCTGGAAACTAGTGGAGGTGATGGCTGGACAACATTATAAATCTACTTAATATCACACAACTGAACCATACATTTGAAAATTTTGTTACAAGACTAGAGATGATAGACCTATTTATTATATCTATTATAATAGATATACATTGATTATGATAGATAGCTATAAATAGATGTGAATAGATTGTAGAAGATTGAGAAACAGAGAAAGAGGAAGAAGAGAGAGTGAGAGCAAGAGAGAGAGAGAACTTTTGCTATATCACATTTGATAACGGCAAAAAAATATATCTATCACACTTATTACATCCACACCATGGATTATAATGTAACCATTAAAAAGAAACACTTATATCAGATGAATCAAAGGAACTGAATGAAGAATTACTGAAGAGGAAGCCTTCTGGAGGAAGTATAGTCCATTTTGGAAAACAAGCATTCACGTTACACACATTCTCTATATCTACCCACGAGAATCATAGGATTATATTTGTATAAGAATATATGTGCTTGCAAACATATGGATAGATTATCACCAGGTAATTCATATTATTTCCCTGTGGAGAAGCAAGCTGATGTGAACACAGAAAGAAGAGGAGCAGGAGGCTACAGGCTGAAATGAAAAAGAAAATGTAAAAATAGACACTAAAAATATTTTTTTGGCTTTTTTCAAAGGTGGGTTTACTATAAAAATTGATATAGAAATATAAAGCCAAAATGGTATTTTGTATATAATAAGAAACCTGGGAACAAAATGAGCACTGATGAGAGATACTATCTGCCATCTTCAGGATTATGACAATACTTTTGCTCAGTTCAAAACAAAAATCACTGACTCAGGTCATTCAATATGAGTTTCAATGATGCAAAAAAAAAAAAATTCACTTTGTCAGTTTCCTGGGGAATTGAATGGTTATCATTTTGCTATTTTGTGTATCTCTGGTTCCAGGAAGCAGAGGAAGAAAGAAAAGAATAGCGCATGGTTCAGCATAGTGTCCTAAAAATGAAAATAGTGACATCATCTGTAACATCATCTGCACGAGGAGCTGCTTCTACCACAAGATACTCATTCTGCGGTTCTAAGAAGGAGTGAGGGGGGCCCTGAAGTCGCCATGGGGGCCTGTCCTTGCCAATGGCGGCAGGATCCAACTCCCAACACATAATCATCTTCTTCATTCATTCCCTTATTTGTATTTTGAAAATTAGAATACAATTTGCGAAGGTGAAGATGGGGCATGTTTTAGGCCATGAAATTCCTTTTCCTGACATCTTAATTGTGATTCACAGCTCCGTGGGCGAGTACATAAATGCGGATTTATTTTCAAGTCATGATACATGCATGACCGATTTTTAGATTGTTTTAAAATGTAGCTAGGAAGTCTTGATGCACTAAAGGAAACTTGAATAGAGACATGTTGCATGAGAGAGTCACAGTGCATCTCCTGCAGTTAGGTGCTTTTCCATTACCTGCAGTATTTTCAGTAGAGAAGTCTGAGGTCAGTCTTTTTTGTGTTATTTTACAGGTAATTTTTTTTGGTTTTCTCTTCCTATGTGCTTATATGAAATTTGCTTTAATAATTTATCTTGCTAAATTATTTACTTTGTCACTGAGCTTGCTTGCACTGTTAATGGACTATTTACTAGACCTATTCTGATAGTTTTTACAATTCAGAGATTTCTTCAGTTTGTCTTTGATTATTGATTCTGTTCTAGTTATCTTCTTTCTCTGCAATGTTAATAAATTCTTAGCTTCTATTTCCCTTTCATTGTCACTATCTACTATATTCTTACAAATTTTTTTTTCTTTGACTAGTTCATGTTTGAGGTGTGTTTTTGAATCTTAGTGGAGGTTTTTGTGCTCAATTTTTTTAACATATGGCTTCTTTTCCTTGCTTCTATCAATTCATGTTTTAATTCTGCAATTGTGTTTTTAGTTTCTTTTGTGTAAGTGTATAACAAATCTCAGTTATGATATCATGTAAAGCTCAAGAACTCAACACTGAATTTTATTTTGTTATTTTTATAAGTTAGCTTAATTCCTCTCAAACAGTTCCCATTTCCACTGGGAATTATATAATGACATTATATAATATCATTATATCCAGGCATATTCCTTAAGATGTGTATTAATTTCCTAATGCTGCTGTAACAAATTTAGTGGTTTAAAAACAATACCCATTTATTATTTAATCATCTGGGGCTTCAGAAATCTAAAACAGGTTGATGGTGCTGTGTTCCTTCCAGAGCCTCTTGGAGAGAAGGTTTCCTTGTTTTCCTACTTTCTGGGACCTGCTGGCATTTTGTGGTTTCTGTCAGGTCAAATCAACAGGTTAGCTGAATCACAGGCCACTTCTCAGGTTTGTCTGGTTCTGTCTTACAAGTGGTTCTGTCTGCCCCGACACAATAATTTCTTAAACTTACATCATTTTTAAAATTTGCTTATTTTCTTTATGTTCAGTTAAGTTTCCATTTGCTCTGAAGGGAAGGAAGTAATACACTCTATTAGTGTCATTCCCATTACCTTGCTACACGGGTAATTCTTTCTCCTTTCATCAGCCTCTTTTTCTCTTTTTTCACTACCCTGAGTGCTGTCTTTTTGTCCTTTCTCTCAAACTTACCTGTTGCTCTAATTTCATAAGCACCAGATCTTCTTATATTCTACCAGGCAAATCAAACTGTTCCTTGGATTTTCTATTTTTTTTTCTGGTCTGGTAATAGACCACACACACCAGTTATACCTCTGGCAGTAGAATTTTCTTGGTCTTCCAAGTTCCTGCTGTTGTTGGTCCCCCTGTTATTCATGTTGAACCAAAGTGCACTCTTTCCAGAGCCTACGTTAAGAACACCACTCCCCGTCTACTTGGGCACAGATCAAAAATCTCTTCTAAGAGTTGCAGCTGGTCTCACTAGCATGCCGATTGTCTTACCCCAAACCCAACTCCCAGTATTCAATACAGTGTCTCTGCTTGGCGAAACTTGATTTTATACTAATCCTACTGCCTGGTATGTGGTATTTGACATACTACACACATCACATATATCATACATTTTTTATTTTAGTTTGTTTTATTTTTTCTTAATATTTTTATTTTTATTTATATCTTTTACATTATTGTGTATTCCCCTTGGGGAACCCATCACCAATTCACCCTTGTGCTCTACATTTTTGCATGTACGTCATACCACATAGAATGCATTTACTTACTCCTCCTAAGGACTCTTGTAGGTGCCATCAATCCCACAATGAAATTCACTAGAACATTCCTCACTTAATTCCTCCATTGCTTTCCCATTATATGTACTCAATGCTTGTGTCTACTTATTTTTTTTTTCTGGGACATAAACATTCTTATCAATATTAGAAAGTTAAGTACTAATCAGCAAGAGATTAGAAGGGAGACAGTGAATTTTGAAAACTTCCAAAAATATATAGCTACAGATGACATTGTTAAAGGGTCTAAGTGGTGATTTTCACGGGAACTCGTGGGAGTTAAGGGGGGGAGGGAAGTGCAAATAATAGGAACTTTCAGCATATATTTGACAGCAGAGCTTGGGTGAGAGACTGAGTTCTCTTTCTTTACCAGCCTCCCAGTTAGAGGAAATTGTCCTCACTTTCACTACAGATTGTCAAGCAATGGTAGTGACAATGTTTTACCTCTTTCCATGACTTCATAAGGATGAGGGCCACTGTTAGGTTGACATTTTAAACCAACATCCCTGCACTTCCTTTCTCTTGTAGAAGACAAGCAAGAAGTGGAGATGATATGGAGAAAGGAACTGGCAGATGGCCAGTATACTTGCAGAAATGGGTTGTAGGTCCTGAATTTTACCTTGTAAACTGCAGGAACAACCTCAGTCAGCCTGCCTTGGATCCAGCAGGCTTACTTCCCATTTTACTTGCAAAGTCTGATAACATCGTTCACTTAGTTACAGCCTTTGCATTTGCTCAGTCCTTCTGGGCATCAGTCCACCTTCCTTCCCAGCTCAGAATCTGTATTTCTTTTTTTTTTTTTAAAGATTTATTTCTTTATGCATACAATAGCTGGGGTGTAGGCCAGAGGTATGTAGGGGGTGGTGGTGGTGAGAGGTTTCACCAGAGACAGAGTAAGCAAAACAGGCGGATCCACTGAAGTACACTGCTGAGAGCGGAGCAGTGGGAGACAGGAGAGGTCTGCTGCACCATATGGGAAGCTCCCTGGCTGGGGATCGAACTCATGCTGCAGTGGCTGCGAATGACTTCATAGTGCTGAGACTTAACCCCTTGTACCACCAGGGAGGCCCTCAGAATATTTATTTCCATGGTTAAACACAGCTGTTTGCAGTAGTCCTATTCTTTTATCAAGAATATTCGTTTGCAGTGACAAACATTAAGTGGCTGCTCCCTGCTCCCCAGCTATTTCTAGCTGGCTCGTCTCTGGACATGCAATGTCCTCCTAGTTACCCCCAGAAGCCCTACAGCCAACAGAAAAGCACCCTGCTGCTGCTCTGAGTTCTAGTAAAAGCTTCTCTTTTGATGTTCACTTTTGTTACTGCCCTGTTTAAATAGGCAGGTTCCCAGCCAAGACCTTGTTAGGGGACTGATGTATCAAAAGATCTTCAATTACTCTTTCAAAACCCAGTTCATTTACATTATTTGGGAGTGCTTTGTTTTACTTTCTTCCAATAAATGTAGAATGTTTGTGGGAGGATTGTTTATTTATTTGCCACATTCTTATTAAGATTTTGCTTAAATTATCCAGCAAATCTGAGTCAGCCTGTCTACATGGGGAGAAAATTATTCAACCTTCGCTCTCAGAGCCTCTGGGCTAGTGGGACCCTGGCCCGCCAAAGCCCATGATAGACTACGTTCCTGCGCCCCAGGTTCTTAGCCTGCTTTCTTGAGCTTCTCTTTCTGCTTGGACCTTATCTTCCCCCAGGGGCAGGATACAATCACCACAGCTCTCAGTGGACATACTGCTTCCAAAAACAAGTTCACAGTCTCTCTCATTTTATTTAATGTTCTCATAAAGAAACAATGGGGACTGTGGTTCTCTGCAAAAGTTAACACCCAGGGCATGTGTGCAATATGTTTAAAATATCGATGGAGCAAATACATAGCATCTTCATAATAGCTCCAAGTTTTTTCCCCTCTCTGAGATGGTACAGAGCCGACTGTACTCCACATGTTAGCATCAGAAAGTCAGTCTCTCTAGTTCTGGCTGGGGGAATAAAATCGGCCTACACTTGCTTGCTAGATGCTGAATGAACGTAAAGTCCACAAAGGGATTCTAGGTCTGGGCAGATTCACGCATGCGTGCATCCAGAAATGCTGCGCGAATTTCTCATGCAGTTGCAGGACTGTGGCCACGTGCTCCGATTTCACTTCCTGAAGGCACTTCCTGAGAGCTTTCAAAGATTCTCTTCCAGAACTACAGATCAATGTGCAGTAACATCACATATTTTTGCAAGGCGCCAAGGCTCTCCAAAAGCTTAGCGTTGGGAATACTTCAAACACCCTTTCGGGGACTAGGGCATCCTTCCATGCACACACTAACATTTTCTTCATATACGAGAAGTGGAGCCAGATTTGGAAGATTTTATCACCCAGCATGAATGTTGTTTCCAAACTGGACAATCAACCTTCTTCCATTCTCTACAATAATCTGAATTGGCTCTTATCTTTAAGAAGAGACTTTTAAGATTTAAGCATGGAGTTAATTATCACTTATTCATTGAACAAGTGTATCTTGAATATCTACTCCATAAGGGACATTTGCTAAGTACTAGGCTGATAACACACAACTCGCAGTCTCAAAACCTGGTTTTAAATATACGTTAAAAATAATTAGTACTATAGAGCCAGGTTAATAGCTGAAAATCAATATGGCATTGGAAACATTAGTTAGAGGAATCATGTAAGAAAAAGAGAAAAGGAAACCAAATTGGAAAAGCAATATAATATTGCTTATAGTATTATAATTATAACAATTATATAATAATTGTTATAATTATAATTATACTATTATAATATTATTATAGTATATATAATTATAATTATATATTGCTTATATGCAATATAATATTGGAAAATCAATATAATATGCATAGAAACCTTAAAGATTTCACTTAAAGCTATTACAAACAATAAAGCAGTGTAGTAAAGTGGCAGGTTATAAAAATCAATCTACAAAAGTCATTTGAATTCTTATACGGACACCATCTAAATGACTATTAACTAGTAGATATAAAATAAACTGTGGTATATCCATACAACAAATAAGATACAAAGGAATTAAGCACTGGTGTGACCCTTAACACATATGGGTAGACCTGGGAAACATAATGCTAAATGAAAGACACCAAATGCAATGGACCATGTACTACATGAATCTATTTATGTGAAATGCCCACAAAAGGCAAGTCTCTGGGGACAGAAATTAGATATGTGGTTGTTTGGACATGGGTGGGAATGAGGTGAACTCCAAATAGGTATGAGAGTAATGTTCTAAACTAGAATCGGGGTGATGGTTGTATGATTCTGTGTGTTAAATTGAAACATAAAATATTAAATGTTAAAACAGGTGAAGGACCACTAAACTCCAGGCATGACTTGGAAAGTAGTAATTACTGTTCCAGAGGAGTAAGAGAGGTGAAAGTCATAAAGGATTAGTGTGCATAGATGTGTGTCTCCTTAAATAAGTTGGCCAGTGAAGGGTTTGTTGACACAATAACAGGTAATGAAAGACTAGAAATGTGAGAAAGAGCCAAGCACAAGAACTGCTGATGGGAGAGATTACTAGGAAGAAAGACTAGTTTGTACAGAAATTCTGGGGTGGGAAAAGTTTTGACCTAGCTGAAGAGTTGAAAGGAAGCTTGTGTGATAGATGACAATGCTCCATATTGGTATATGGTCCATAATAAGGAGCTAGATTCTGTCCTCTGCCTAATACCCATCCACTGTAGAGTCTGGCACAGAAGAGGGTGTGCTTTATTTCCTTAGATGAACCTGACATTGAAGAGGGCAAGAGTGTAAATGGGAAAATCAGCCAAGATTCTGTTCCTTAGACCAAGAGGGAGATACTGATGCCTTGGAAGAAGGTGCCAGAAGAAAAGGTGAACAGAAATAGATGTATGTCATTTTTGTGACAGGCCCAACTACAGCTGCTTTGTGAGCTGGGTTTTCACGAGTGAGGTACAGAGAAGAATCTAGAAGGACTCTCACATTCTAGTTGGAGAATTTTGGAGGATATTTTGCTGCCATGAAGAGGATTAAGGTAAGAAGAGATTTGGGAGGCAGGAGAACCAAGAGTTCTACTTTTATGATATAAAGGTGAAAATGAAAGAGAAGTGATAGAGAAGGAAATTGAGATGTGGGTCTGCAAAGAAGACGAAGGAGTGGTGACAAGAAAGGCAACAGAAAATTCAGGAGAATGAGATACTACAGAACCCTAGAAAGAGGGACTTTAGAGAAAGATTGTAGACAACAGGACTGAATGATGCTAAGATGTCGGGTGAGATGAGGACGGACAAAATGGAGGTCAGGGAGCCTGACAAAAGCAGTTTCTGTGAGATTGATAACAGACACCACACTGGACCTGAAATGTCAGGGAGTGAGGATGTGTATGTAAATGACTGAAAATACTTGGTTCTGAGGAGAAGCTGAGGGTGTGGCAGTAGTTTTAGGGAAATGCGGCATCAAAGGCATGTGGGTATATCGATTAGGATTAGTTTGCCTCCAAACAACAGGAAACCTAAGAATAGCTTAAGCCAGAAAGATGTCTATTTTCCTGTCCATCAAATTACGCAGTATACTCCATGTTAAGTGAGGTGATAAGCAGTCTATGGTGGCTGTGGTGGTTCCCCAAACATCAGATGCCCAGATGCCTGTACAGTTCAGCTATGTCAGCATCCGTGTAGGAGGAATTGATGAAAAGCTCAGGTCCTCCCTTCCTGAGGCGGTTTCCGAGAGGTTAAAATACCCTATCTGTTTCCTCAGTCACGCGGCCACACTTCAATATGAGAGAAGCTGGGGAATCGCGTCTGCTCCAGGTGTTCATGGACTCAGCTAACAACAAAGGTCCTTCGAGCAAGAGAAAATGGTACAATGAATTTGAGAGGTCAACCAGCATCCTTTGCCAAAGAGAGGGTTTGATTTTTGTTTGCTCAATTTTTTTTGGGGGGGAGGTGCTATTTATGCTGTTTCTTTTTGTAAACTGACCCAATAAAGAAGGAACACTGGATGCAGAAGAGCAATGGAGCAAGTCTACAAAACCCAGGAAGAGGAGGAGATAGGAGCCAGAATCTAAGTGAAGGAACCGACTCTTGGCAAGCGAAGACCCCCTTTCATCAATTGCCATTTGGAAGGAAAATGATAAGACATGTAGGTGAGTTTTAATATCGAAACGTGATGTGGAAGAAGAAAGATTATCCATGGATGGCATCCATTTTCCAGGTGACTTTTGAAGCAAGGTCAGCTAAGCGTAAACTGGAGTTTTCAGGAGAGAGAAGGGGTGGAATGATCATGTGTTGGAGTAGAACAAGCTCAGTGGAGCTGTGGGCAGCAAAGTCCCTTTGAGGCCTTCACAAATTTATTTTTCTTGCATTGTTTTTTTTAATTGAGCTGACATTGGTTTATGCCGCTGTGTATGATTCAGAGGGATGAGGGATAACGTCACACCTCTTAAGACAGACGTCACCACACCCCACCCACACTCTCACGGAGGCACCCGTAGTCTTCCACCATAGTCCATTGGGCTGGGGATTTATTCTTCAGTGGAATCAAAATTTGCCAGCATCAGGCCACGCTAAACCAATGGAGACATTGGCACAGGTGAGGAGAAGGCAGTTGGCTGGGTTCATCTGAGGCTGGGGTTTGCAAGAGAGGCTAGAGAGTGCAAAGTTGCTAGAGAAACCTGGCCAGCAACTAATCCTAATGCTCTTCACCATTATCATGATCAACCAGTTCCAGTAACAGCTGTTTGTTTAATGCATCATTTGTGTAGGGCACATTTTACATACAAGGCCTGGTATTTTGTAGCTTCTCTTTGTGGTTTCTTAAAACTATTTTTTTTTAATTTCATGACTAATAGGATTTTTTTTTTTTCTGTACATAAGCAATTGTTCCTCTCTCACATCTATTTCTCCATGGGTTTTTACTTTCACCTCAGTAGGAAAACAGTCCTGCAGTTTCCTCAGAGGTGATTTCATACTGGTGTCATCATTACTCCTTTGTGGAACAAACAATTCTACACACGTCTCAACCTCCCATTGCTTATACCACTTGGATTCCTCTTCTTGGTACCTTCTTCTAGTCCACTACCTCTCAAAATGAGGGACCAAAGGTGGCGGTGGAGGCTTGACTCTCTGAAGGGCATGGCAGTACTTTCCAAGAAGGCGGGGAGAAATGAGGTGGCCACTCTCTACCTCGGGCCCAGCGCTGTGTAGATTGACCAGCCCTCAGCAAGCTGGTTGGGGGCTCGCTTGCATTTCCGGGGACACTTCTCTGGAAGACATTTCTCTAGGAGATTAGATTCTCAGGTCAGTGTGTATTGATAAAAACCAGTGCTGTTATTGGTACCACCGTGCACTGCTGAACTGTGTATTTCCATTAACAGTCGATTGTAGGAGTCTGAGAACTCCTCTTAGACTCCTGATGCTTGTATTATTCTATGGGAAAGCTCCCCAAGCCTTGACATGTGATTTACAGCCATGTTGGGGATGGTGGCAGGAGGTAGGATGTGAGGGAGAAGAGGTGATTCCCGGTCCTTCAGTTTCTGATTCCGGGCCCTTATTGCAAGAGTCTTTTGCTATGGTACTTTGGATGTCCTTACTTTTTAGCTTCTATGCTATTCCTCATCACTTTTTCTGGGAACCATAAGGACTACCAAGACTGTCTCTTGTTTTCATGGGAACAGAAATTGTCAGTGGGATACAATGATATGTCAAACCACTTCTTTAAGAACATTAGCTCCAGGACCTCCCTGGTGGCGCAACCGGTTAAGTGCAGCTCTGTGGAGCTGTCACTGGCTGCAGCTAAGGAGCGAGTTCGATGCCCAGCTGGGGAGATTCCCACCTGGCGCAGCAGACTTCTGCATCACCCGCTGCTCCCCTCAGCAGTGTATTTCGGTCAATCTGCCTGTTCTGCTCCCCACTCTGTCTCTGGTGAACCCTCTCACTGCCCCACACCTCTGGCCTGCACCCCAGCTTGTATGCAAAAGTAAATAAATCTTTTTTTAAAAAAAGAACATTAGCTCCAACTGCCAAAGTTATTTTGTATTTCATATCTGATTTCCAGAAAACGTGGTTGGTGTGTGGTTATCTACACAAACAGAAAACAAGGGCTCAGTGTTCTTGTCGCCACTGGGCACAAACTAGATGCTGAGAGAGGAAGTGGACCCTGAGACCAGCCCCCCAGGCAGACATCTGCACCTGAACGTGGAAGTGACTCAGGTTGCCACTGTACTTAGGCTCAACTAAAAAATAAACAATAAATACAATGTATTGGAAATATAAAATATGTGTGCCTATAGATGTATATGTTGTGTGTATGTGTGCATAAACATGTAGATATATAGACACACGTATGTAATTTGTATGCATGTGTTCATAAATACATACATAAATAAACAAATAAATATGTCCAAATACATTGAAGATGCTCCCTGATTTGCCAGTGGATTAGAATCTCAAGGCACAGCTTTCTTAACATCTGCCTTAATTGTCCCCAAAGCAAATGAGAAGTAACTGTAATCATAACTATTTCTGTAAAGGGAAAAAAAGGAGCTATCTTTGGCCATCGATTCTAAAACACATCATTAATTTATCACCAGAGCTGGAGTCTCAAGCACAACAGTATTGTTTCCACTGTACTTTGCAACAGATTATTCCTGTACCTGTGCAAAATGTCACAGACTCCCAGGAAATGTCCCGGATGGCTGGGGTGCTTGCAGTGTCTGGCACTGGCTCCACACACTAGCTGGAGTGTGGGAAGGAAAGGACATCTCGATTTGCCTTTGTCCTTAAGAAAGTGAGTAATTGTCTCTCTCCTTGCCTATTCCCTCCATGGAGAATTTCCTGGCCCAAATTTTTAAAAAAGCTCCTACCACACTCCCATTTTCTGTAAGTGCAATTAGTTGCAGGTACAAAATTGGGAGCAAAGAGGCCTCTCGTGGCCTGTTGTGCCCGCAGTTATCCAACTGTGGCTGCAGTTTTTCAGGGCACAACTGATTGCACCCACAAAAAGAAAGACTAAACTCTGAAAATGGGTCCCTTTAAGACAGCTGGGGGATTGCATGCCTCCGGTCGGCAAATTGCAATCTTTTATGGAGGCACAGTCCTGGCTCACCCTGCAAGTCTGAAATCCAGGTTAGGCATCTGGAGTGAGGGGAAGGCCTCCCTGAAGACAGGGCATAGACCCCCGAGCCAGCCCCACTTTCAGCCTGAGCTACCGTGGACCCACCGTGCAGTAATCGGCAACCCTGACTCGTCTCCTGCTTGTGCCCGGGGCACTCTCCAAAAGGGTTTGAAGAGAGAGGCTTGGTCACACTGTCAATAGAACACATTTCACCAACTCTAAATTTGCTTTAAAGAGACAGCTACAAAGATTGACTTTTGCAAAGTGACTCACTCCACCATGCAGCCAAAGATGTCTATTTGTTCCCGACTGTTATTAACTGTGTCACTGAGTCCATAAGAAAGGATTTTGAAGGAATTCCAGTGTGAATCCACTCCTTCAATAATCCAATAACATAAATTCCGGTAATGGATATTAATACTATGTTCAAAACACGCTCCCAACTTTTATATCTCTCTTTCTCAGACACACAGAGCATGCGCCGTGCAAGGCTCCTGATGAAATAATAAAACCCAATTCTCATCTAGAAAAAAGAATCATTATTGGGGGATGGTAATTTACTTTATATGACCTTCAATTGATTATCCTGTGGCTGCTACACAAATATCACAGGAGCTATTGATCGTAAAACCTACCAAATAGATCTCTAATAGCTTTTACTGGGCAAAAATAATTATGCTTGCACTGTGGTCAAACACACATAAACCAATGTGGAGGTATTAATGTATGGTATTATTACCCATCTGTCTGCGAGGTATGGAGAAGGACCCTTCATGGGAATACACTGGATAAGCCACATGAAAGCTCAATATCCAAGCCAACAATTACAGCCAGTTACCCTGAGAAATTGATTCCTGTAACTAAAAGCTAGAGCTGGAAAGCAGAAACTGCAGCTTGCTTAATAAAGGTAAAATAATAACGAGAGAAGTCCTAATTGAGGAGGGGACCTGCTTCAGGGAGCCGCGTGGCCGCAGAAATTGAATTTCCCTGTGGTGCTGGCAGCTCAGTGAGACTTTTCGGAGTCAAGAGCTTTCTCTTCAGCCCACATCAAGATCAATGATCAACACCCGTAAAAGGTCAGGGTGTCTAATCAAAGCACAGATCATCTATCTCCCAAGGAAAAGTGTACAACATAATCCAGAAATGCGGGTCTGCTGGCCACGGTGAGAAATACCAACGGGGAGAGAAACTCCAGCCCCACGCGGTGAACAGGAAGAGTGTTCGGCTCACACAGGTCACAGGTGGGCCTGAGCAGGTGAACTAAAGCCAAGAACGGAGGGAGGAACTTCCCATCCTGA
This sequence comes from Scalopus aquaticus, assembly GCA_004024925.1. Taxonomy (NCBI): domain Eukaryota; kingdom Metazoa; phylum Chordata; class Mammalia; order Eulipotyphla; family Talpidae; genus Scalopus; species Scalopus aquaticus. The sequence goes on from PVIJ01002015.1 coordinate 25,801, forward strand.
GAAGAATGTCTTAAACGGCCGGTTCCGCAGCGTGTCTATCACTTGTCATCCACCCCTCCCCAAACCAGCATTGGAGATAATAATGAAAACATAAATGCTTCAATAGCCGAAAGCATTAATGGCCATCCAGGTATTAAAACGAGGAGTGATGAGTCTTTAGCACTTAGCATGAATAGACCAGAATGCTAATAGGAGAAAGTGATGGATGAGAGACACGAAAAAAAAGAGAGAGGGAGAGAAAGGGAGAGAGTTGTTTACTCAATGTGGGCTCTGTGTGTGTGTGTGTGTGTGTGTTTCATGGGAGAGGGGAGAGGGTGACAGAGGAGGGGTGCAACTGTATCCCATGAAGCAACAGAATCGGAATGTGCAGCTGGGGGTATTGGGGGGGCTATGTATTCCAACAACTGGACAATTTTCCAGAGTTCTTAGGTCTACACTACAACATGCGAACAGGACTTATGGTAGCTGCCCGGGCCAACAGAATCAGCGTAGGGCTCTTGGCACTGCCTTTCAGCAGTGGACTTACGGTAGTATACACATTTCCGGTAATGAATACCCCAAACCTATGCAGTCATGTTAATGTTAATTCATGTCATGTGAATTCAATTGAAAAAAGTTAAAGAAAAAACCACACAGGTGAGTCTCATGCGAAGCCAGGCTGGAGAGCCTCCGAGGTGGAGAAGTGGCCTTTCTGCACTAAGGGTTCTGCCACGGGGATGGGGAGTTTCCCAAGAGCACCCACTCTCTGCAGCGGCCATGTTTGTTTCTCTTCCTATTTGACGTTATCAGTTCCAGTTGTTAAAGGCAGGAAAACTGAAGTCACTGCTCTCTCTCTTTTTCATGATTTATGATTCAGAAGCCAGGAAGGGGGTGGAGGGTTGAGGGGGATGCTGACTGCTGTGGTTGCTGTTATTTTAATTTTTTTTAAAAAAAGAAATATGCTTTTCTGAGAAACCGAGAAACCTTGAAGCCTCAAAGTCACCAGCAGGGCTGTTTTTTCCCCAAGACCCTGCCTGGATCTAACTGACATCTACATAGATACACTCTTGGAAGGTAAAAGGGGGAGGGTAGGGGGGATTCTGTTTGTCCTCAGTTGTTCTCAAATGACATGATAAAGTAGATGTGCTGGATCCTTTAAGCCCCAGGGACTTGGAGTCCTGTTATATAAAATCCATAACATGTTAGCAGGACTTATGGTCGCTGCCACAGGAAACAGACAAGGGACTCAGCACCATCGTAAAGGCCAGGTGCCTTGGCCTATCTGGAAAATGAAGGCTTCCAGGTGATTTGAGTTCCCGCGCTTTCATTTATCTCTTTCTTCCTCCTTTTCCTCCTTTTTTTTTTTTATTGGGGGGGGGGATTATTATAGTCTTTATTTTTGCTGGCCCTTGAGATTGAGGTCTATTTAGGTTTTGTTTGAGGTCGTTTCCGTATCCTCGTGAACTAGTTATTAGCGTCGTTTTCACTTTCCGCTTAAGTCTGGGAAAATACCTGAGCATGCAGGAGCCATGGTGAATCGAATTCAGATTTGGCTTATAAACTCCATCAAAGGTTCAGACCAGAAGCGCTGCATTCTCTCCCCCTCTCATCACTTACTCTTCCCTTCCAACGGGAGGCATCACGCTGCTTCCACTTTTTGGAGAATGAGTCTAGTGCTGGACAGGGTGTCCACCTGTAGGTGGTCAGCCCATCCCCAGCAGGAATGGCATTGAAGGGGATCTTATCCCTCTACCTTCCTGCCGCCAGGAAGGGTGCCCCCACGGCGGGCTGAGCGCCCACCAGGTCGCTGTCACCCCAGCGTACCTTTACCTGGGTGGTTCTGGCCTTTGGACAGCGCGGGGTGGGCCAGCGCATCTCGCGCAGAGAGCAGGGGAGAGGCGGCCGTCCGCAGGTGCGGCCCCACCTGCCACCCGGCCGGCGGCGCGCTGGGCAGGAGGCGGCGGATGATGGATGGCCTGTCCGCCGCCACCGGGGCTGAGCCGCGGGGGCCCGCGAGCCGGAAGGCTGCGCGCGCAGAGACCCAGACGCCTGCACAAAAGGGCCTTGCTTGGAATGTTTAGGTTTCGAAGATTAGTTTCTATTTTATCTCTGTGGGAGAAGGGAAAACGCACCATGGCAAAGTGCAGAGCTCAGAACCCGGCATAATTTAGGACTGAGGCTTTACAAATGCAATCCTTCCGTGGCCAGAACAATCTCTATGCCTCCCCAACCCAAATTGCAAACAGCTTAGAACTCCTATTTGTCATGTAGGCGAGTGATCCCCTAACACTATCTGAGAAACAATATGAAGTTAGATTTGAACAGTTGCGTCCCCTGATCGCAGGAAATACTAAAATCGTCAAAAAGAGGTCTTAAAATTGCTAGGGAGATGCAATTTAGATGCTCTCCACAGTGCAAAAAAAAAAAAATAATAATAATAATAAAGTAAATGCTGAAAAAAAAATACCTTGTTTCAACAGAATAAAATAAATAGATATGTTCTAGGTATGTATTTTGCACATCAGAAAGTGTGAATTTTTCACAATTGATCGAGCTTTGATGTCCTTAAAGGTCATGAGCAATTTGAAAATGTTTTGCTTTTTCCTACACAGAGGTGATGGTGCATGGTTTTGGTAATTCGGTTTTAGAAGTGGCTTTTTTTTTTTTTTTTTTTTAGCACTCATTAGGTTTAAAGTAGTGACTGAGGCAGACAGATGGAGAACAGGACAAAATATGTCCTGAACCACCAGGCAGAGATGGGGCTGAAGAGGCTATTGTATCATCCCTGCTCTTCTCTGGCAACTGAAGGACGGGGCTATTCTCTGTGGCTGTTTCCTCCTTTTAACTCAAGCCGCCTGGTTGCAGGCAATATATCTCACATCAAGGAATCCGTCCGTCCTGTGTCTGCGCTGATTCATTTATCTCTGACAGCAAAAGAGCCTAGAGAAATAGTGGGATTTTATTTTTTATATGCAAAAAGTGTTATTCTGCCTAATTGTGCTTTAGAATATCCACCCTCTGCCAACACCATCACTAAGAAAATGAAAGTCTTGCTTAGAACAGGAATGAGGTTGGAATTTGTCACAAAGGTGTATCTTATCTCACTCTGGTTGAAAAATGAACAGGAATAAAAGAAACTTAGCTCTGTGCATTTCTCTTTTAAATGCCATATTTTAATAGCATAACAAGTTTAGAAAAAAAGAAAATATTAAAAAGCAACCTCATAGTCCCATCAGGTTAACACAGAAAGTATATACAAAGAAGGTTTGCACACATGAATTAAGTTCATGCATGCTTGTTTCTCAAATTGTTGTTTGTTTTTTTTTTTTTGAGATTTAAGTATCCAGCATGCTTAAATACTTATAAAAGAGCACATTAGAATTCTGTGGGGTTTTTTCATATGGCAGAATAACTTTTTAAATATCAACAGAGAACAGTCATATCAATCAATTTAAAAATAGCATATTTCATTGAATGTATATTTAATTTACTTAAGCCATGTAATCATTGTTGGATATGTAGGTTGAATCTAGGTTTTAGTAAAGTAAATAATACAGTAGGGAACATCTTAAGGCAAAATTTCCACATTTTAAATGACTGATTTCAACTTTTTAAAGAATTGTATGGATATGCTTTATGAACATTTTGATTGTTTTTATAAGATTTTCCAAGTTACTCTACAAAAAAAAAAAAAAAGGATTGTCTCATTCCTTCCACCCATAGGAAAATATTGGATTCCATATTTTTATAGATGTTATTGTTATTGAGAATATTAATAGAAGTATTTTGATAATATAGCAGGCAGAAAGTTTTTTTGATTTTTGTTTTTATGATTAATGAAGTAATCCTTTTAGAAAACGGCTTCTTATCTCTTTTGAATTTTTGGTGCCTCTTTATGTTATTATTGAGTAGCTCTGCAGTCAACATATAAACATGTAACATTTCTACACGTCACTCTGAAGTAGAGTGATGCCCCCTGGTTAAAATGGTTACAGTAAACATAGCGAAACGCTCTACCAAACTAGGCTAAGCTGCAGTTTGAAATGATCTATTGAATTTAGGTTTCCAGCAAGCTGCAGTCTCTCCATGGCGACAGATAAAATGAAATGATCATCTGTGAAATCACCCTGGAAACTTAAGGTAGGTACTTTATAGCAAATCGTATTCTCTCATTAGGAAACTCAGAATCGTTGATCCCTGCGCTGGCTTGCATTCTAGGTTGACAATTTGTGTTGTTTTCTTAAGCTGTGATGTGATCGTTTAAAAATGCCTTCGTGCGTTTCAGCACTTTCCACGGAGCGCCAGTGCCCAGTAAATAAAGTAGCGGCCCTTGTCCCTCTTAGCAAAAGCTATATATCTGTTCAGACTTGTAATTTGCTCCGTTTATATCCTTTGCCCTTGAACTCTGGTTATTAACGCAATGTTTCTCCAAATGATGCCATATAACTCTGCTCCGAGCCCATTCACGGTGACACCACGCGAACATTCCAGGGGCCAGGGCCAGCGAGGAAGGCGAAAGGACGGCTGAATTGTGGGAGTCGCAGCTCCTTGCTCCAAATGGAGGGGCTGTAAAACCACTACTGTTAATATTCAAATTGCGACAAGGCCAGAGCCAGACTTGGCTACTATTCCGAGGTTTGCTTGAAAAGCAATTTAGCAAAGTAGTTTTGATTAAAAAAGGAATCGCCAGGACACTTTCCCTAAGAATTTAACTACAAATTCAGTGAAGGATTTGATGCAGGTGACCTAATTATACATCTCAATATCTTATGTGTCATGGGTTTCAAGGGGAGGACAGAATTTTTGTTGAGTCACAAAATATAGATTGTGTGTGTAACGGAACTATAGACCAAATTCGCGTGCATAAATTGTAATGAAAGACACTACTTCGGGGGTGGAGTCGTTTGCATGCTCTATCTTATATAAAATGCTGGGCATTGGCTGAGTTTCATATTGTTTCCATTTTTAAAATAAAATAAATTGCTAATTGATATTGTGTGAAATTTTGGACAGAGAGTAGAACATACCCTCTCTACCATATCTTTGTAGGGAATGTGCTGATTAACCCAATTAATAATTCAGGTACTATTACAGAGACTGTGGGAAAACTGCTTTGGGCGGAAATTGTTCTCCTACATTTGAGAAAAGGACAGTTACCAAAAAGTCCCTTTCTTTTGAAATGACAAAGTCATACATATGCAGTAATAGGTCTAAAAACGAGATTTTCTATGAGAGGCAATTTCAAAATGTTGTATGTGTTTCAAAATAATGTTTTAAAAAGTTTATTCTCTTGAAGCTCTTTATTTTAATATTTTATTTTATTCATATTGGAATGACTTTACTGCAAAAAATCCTTTCTGGGAGCATTTTACCTTGAAGCAAATTGTCCCTAGTAATGAGATTTAATTTGTATACCTCCTCCCCCAAATCCTAGACTATACATAATGCAGTTCATGCAAAAATGTTGATGAGAATGAGAAAATAATACAACATCAAATACTGAATTTCATACAGTCACATAAACTTTGGTAAAACCTCTGGACATACTTGTGTATTCTTAGCACTCTATGTGTGCCCTTAGAAAGAAGTAAAGAAAAGAAACACCCTTAACTGCTCCAAATAACTACACTATTATTTTTATATGCAACATATGATTTGAGTACATCTGCATGTACAAAAAGACACATGTGGGTATTGCCAATAGAAAATAAATAAGCAATAGATTCCCAAGAACCCCAGACACACTCAATATGTTAACTGCTCCCATTTGAGTATCAGTTTCACACTGAATCCGGGTTCCAAGTTAGATATATTAAGTGTGCTTTGGAAAACTGTCTTCATGAAGGCGAAGTTGCCCATTTTTGTCCTCTTTTCTCTCCAGTCCACTGTACCTAATTAAAGGAAGTTTTTCACTTTTAATTAAGAATAATCTAGGCATTATTAAAAATTTGGAATATATTTTATTACATGATTCAGTTTATCCATTTTATTATGCATCCTTTTCAGATTTATCTGACAATTCTTGCAAATTTATTTATCCATGAGGTTTCTAGTTATAGACTTTTTCATATTAAGAGATTTTCACTAAAATAGTTCTTATATAATAGTTTCCAACTCCTAAAACCCCAAAATGTTTTTTTATACACGTACACATATAAATGTTTCTATATGTATCACCTGTGTGTATGATTATGGTTCTATTGTGCTAGCAAAACCACGTTTGAAGAGCTTGGCTCATATGCTCTTTTCCATTATCAAGGCTAAAACTGATGGCTAAAACACACATCACACCTAAAGTTGTGTACTTTACACAATTGTGAAGGGAAGTTTTGCTGTAAGGTAGAGAGCATGTGTTTCTTCTCAATGGAATAAGAGCACGGCTTATTAAAAATTCCGAATGTTTTGAAAGTGATGATTCACCACAGACAAAACTCTGGATTTTTTACTTTCTCGCCTAAATAAAATTGATTCACATGCAATGCGGATTCTACATAGTATGGTTATAACATCCATAGTTTCAAACATTTAATTCTGAAATACTGAGAAGAATATTTATCCTGATTCTACCTTTCCTCGAATTTCCTTTTTCCTAAAGGCAACTATTTTTAACATTTCTACTATGTTCCTTCAGAATATACTACCCCATTTTTAAGTAACATGCTGTTACTATTTCTTAACTTCTCCCCCCTCCTCCTCTTCTTAATATTACTTTAGTTTTGAAAATTGACTTTCTGATAAAGAAAATAAAGGCTTGTTTCTTTTAATCACCCTGCCCTAATCTATACCCAAATATTTTCTAAATATTGCTATATTGTAACTTTAAAAACTCAGTATGTATTATCACTAATCAAATATACTAAAGTACATGCCACAGTTCCTTTGCACAATTTCTGTTTTCCCTGGTGTTAATAGTTGCTTTTAATTTTTTTTATCTTTAACTTGACTTTGTAGGTAGTTGCCACTAAATTATCAATAAATTCTCCATCAATCACTGAATCTTTTCTAAAGACATTCAGAAACTTCAGTAGCTCTATCAATACTGTATTTGAAAATTCTTTCCAGAAATTTCTGGTCAACCTCCCCTTGTTATGGGGCATGACTATCATTCTAGGATTCTCCTTCACAGCTATTTTTGAGATGCTTTCGCTGTCTCCTGTATGGAGTATCCTATTTTCTATATGCTGGCCTTTGTCTTGGCTAGTCGAGTCTCAGATATGTGGAAACTGTTCTCCAAGGGCTGCTATAAAAAGGTGGGGAAGATATAATCTAAATCTTCTTGTTTTTCACACATAGTTTACTGGTAGTCTGACGTAGACTAGACCTCTGGGCTAGAACACATTTCCTTTTGAATTTTACAGGAAGCCAAATGGCTTTTTTGTTTGTTTGCTTGTTTGTTTTACAAATTAATGATAACATAGTTAGGATAACCTATAAAAAGGGAAAGGAAGACTATATCTCAGGAAGAGTTTGATTATTTTATTTATTATTAGAAAGCTCTTTGCAGTTTTTGAAAAATTTTAGTTAGCAATTAAAGTGCTATAACTGGTAATTTTTTCACCTTTCTAGAAAGATGCTAATGATGCATACATACATCCTAGTGTTTTCTTAATCACATCAATATTTATATTGTTTAAATGTTATTTTCCAAAATAACATGCTTTTTCTTATTTTAGCAATGGATTGTTCCTGATATCAGTGGGCAGTAGCAGACTATAGAGTGAAATAGGTAGAATACATGAGGCCAAGTGGAGTTCTACGCAGACCAAAAAGTGAAAGATTAATTTCTAGTAAGAGATTTTTGCAGGTTGAAAATGAAAATATAAAAAACAGATTATAGAAGGGTTATATTCAACTATTTAAGATTTAATGAAAGTAAGTTATCCCAAATTCTACTTTCATATGCAAATTCTAATAAACTGAGAGTGAGGCCCAAACACAATTTCACAAAATTTTAAAATAAAACCTACTCAGTATTGAACTATTGAGGGAATTATTCTTCTGAATATCAATCTCTGCATTTTATTTGAATAAACATTCTACCTTTACAGTGACTTATTGAATTAACCTCTACAAATTCTAATTAACAAGAAAAGGAATAGATATCGAAGCATGCTCTATCATACTGTTTCTTCTAAGAATCGTACACAGTGAAATAAAAATCAGAATGGATATAAAATAAGATTTAAAAAATATTACCAACTTTAATATCATTCTCATAAGCTTCATGGGTCCAGCGCAATATATTTCAGACCTGTGAAGGTCAATACAAAATGACAGATTGAAATACTGCACGTGACTTGCAAAAGTCATTTTTGGGCAAGCTGTTTTCCGAGACTTAAATTAAATTAAAGCATACCTTGCATCAGACATTTTTATTTTAACTGGATTGTGGCCTCGTTTTCAAAGAATATCACTTTTATCCCTGGTTGTCAAATAGATAATACCAATGTGAAAATGAGCTTGATAACATGCGGCAAATACTGATTAAGTGCTGGCCCTGTTCTTGAAGAAATGATTTTTTATCATTGGAAATAAAATGCCAAGGGTATTTCTCATCATTTGCAACTTCTTCCTGAGTTGAAATTGATAGAGGGAGTATGTCCTAGTGTTTATGAACATAAGACGTGAGCCAGGCACAGTTAGCTTCAAGCCCCCTGGCTGTCACTTGTGGATAGCGACCACCCTCTCTGTGCCCTTGGTCATCTCCTCAGTGAAGTGGGCAGGCCTGGCATCTGTGGGAATTTCCCCAGCCTGGAGCACAGTACCTGTCTCAGAGGGACCTCACACACCATCAACAGATTCTCGTTCCTGTGGGCGGTTTTATCCTTGGTCTCACACCTGTATTATTATTTATATTTGTTACTGTTAACTTTTCTACTCACCACTGTCATCTTTTTAGTGTTCTTGGTTTTGTATGTGATTAATAGTAGAGATGACATTGAAATGCCGTGTTTTCTTAAAATGGATCAAGCCAGTTCTCTGTGTGGTCTCTAGTGTGTTGCCCATTCTAGGACCCCCATCACCACATGGTGGACACATCCAAAGTCTGCAAATCTCACTTCTATGGGCTTTCCCTGGATGAATCTGATTTCCGGTGAGTTCCTGTTTTATACCCTTGCTTCTTCTCTTTCCCTTTATAAGATCTGCCATCATTTCTCCAAGGGAAAGCCAAATAGATACTTGGTGTACACCTGTCTGGTCATTGTGAACCCCTAAGATGGTCCTGATGTTGTCAGGGTCTTGTCACCTGCCCTGTAATTGCAGGAATCCCAATGCTCCAGATGGACTCTGTCAAATCCATAAGCCCTGCCTATTTCAACCACTTCCTCAGACTGGTTGTATATGGCAATTCTATTTCCAGTTTTCTGAGGATCTTCCACACGGTTGTCCATAGTGGCTGCACCAATTTGCTCTCCCACTAAGAGTACACCAGGGTCCCCTTTTTATCATATTCTTTCTAAGATTTGTCATCTCTTGTCTTTTTGATATTTGATATTATTCTTATAGGTAAGTGATGATATTTCTATGTGGTTTTTGATTTACAATCCCATGAGGATTAGTGATGTCCAATATATTTTCATGTATGTTTAAATTGGATTAGTTGACTTTCTTGTTATTGAGTTGTATGTGTTCCTTATATATATTGGATGTTAACCCTTTATCTGATAGGATATGTAGTTTGTAAATATCTTCTCCTATTCTGAAGGTTGCTTGTACTTTCTATTGATTATTTTTTCCTGTGTGGGAATTTTTTTGTTTGATGTAATCCCAGTTATTTACTTTTGCCTTTATTGTTTGTATGTGTGATATATATCCAAAAACTTAATGTCAAAATCAATGCCTAGGAAATTTTCCCTATGTTTTTTTCTAGGAATTTTACAGTTTCAAGTCTTGCATTTAAATCTTTAATTCATTTCAAATTAATGTTTGTGAATTATGTAAGAATTTAATTGCTAGTGAATGTCATTCTTTTGCATGTGAATATCCAGTTTTCATAGTACCATTTGTTGAGGAGTCTATCTTTTCCTTATTAAAAGTGTTTGACTTCATTGTCAAATATTATTTGGTCACACACTTGACTCTGTTCTATTTAACCATTCTATCTGTTTTGTATTATACTGACATTTAACTTATTTTTCACATCAGTAGAATGCTGTTTTGAATACTATTACTTTGTAGTATAGTTTGAAATCAACTATAGGTATCCTAAATCAGGATACCTCTGGCTTTGTTCTTCATTTTAAAGATTGCTTTGCCTATTTGTGGTATTTTGTGTTTCTACATGAATTTTAGGATTGTTTGTTCTATTTCTGTGAAAGACACCATTGGCATTTTGATAAGGGATTCCATCAAGTCTACAGAAAGCTGTGAGTATGGTGTTCATTTAACAATTTTAATGCTTTGAATCGATGATTATGAAATATCTTTCCATTTCCATTTCATTTTTTGTCTTTTTCAATTTCTTTCATCAGTATCTTATAGTTTTCAGTGAATATACTTTTCATCTCCTTGGTTAAACTTACTCCTATGTATTTCATTGTTTTTGATGCTCATGTATACGGGGCTTTGTAAAAGTTGTGTTTAAGTTATTTCATTATTAGTGTATAAAAATGCAACTGATTTTTGTATGCTGACTTTGTGTCTTTCAACTTTACTAAACAGGTTTATTTATTAGTTTTTTGATGGAGTCCTTAGAGACTTTTACATATAAGATCATGTCATCTGCAAAGAGAGTCAATTATACGACTTTGTTTACAATTTGGATTCCCTGTATTTCCTTTTCTTAACTGTTCTGTCTTAGACTTCCAGTGATCTTTGAATAGGAGTACTGCTGATTTTAGAGAAAAGCTAGCTTTTATCATTGAGTATGATGTTAGCCATGGGTTTGTCATATATACCTTTTTTTATGCTGAAGTATTTCGTCAAAATTAATCTGTTAAGAGCTATTATTATGAAGGGGTGTTGAATTTTGTCAAATTTCTTTGTCTGCCTCCATTGAGAGGACCATATGATTTTTATCTTTATTCTATTAATGTGGTGTATTATGCCTATTAATTTGCACATCTTGAACCATCCTGGTTTGATCCCTGGGAGATCAATCCTGCAGTCATGGTATATGCTCCTTTTAATGTGCTGTTGGATTCTGTTTGCTAGAATGCTATTGAGAATTTTCTCATCTATATTTATCAAAGATATTGGCCTATAGTTTTATTTTCTTCTAATGTCCTTATCTGGTTTTAGAATAAACAGAATACTGGCCTCATAAGATGATTTGAGAGTGTTCCCTCCTCTTCAATATTTTGGAAGATTAAGGATTGACCTTCCTTCTTCTTTAAGTATTTGTTAGAATTCACCGAAACCTGCTGATCTTGGGCTTTCCTACCTCCTGGGAGGTAGAAAACCTGTAGATTTTTGATTATAGCTTTTATCTCCGTAATCTTTATTGGTCTGTTCAGATTTTCTGTTTTATTGTTATTCTCAATGGTTCAATCTAATGTGATATATAATTCTAGGGAATTTTCATTTTGTTCTTGCTATCTGATTTCTTAGTATATAATTGCTCTAAGCATACTTGTATGATTCTTTGTATTTCTGTGGTATCCCTATGTGATGTCTCCTCTTTCACTTATAATTGTGTTTATTTGTGTATTCTTTTTGTCTTGGTTAGTCAAGTTAAAGGTGTGCTAATTTTATTTATCTTTCAAAAAAAACAAACTCTTAGTTTCATTAGTTTTCCTTTTGTTCTAGTTTCTTGAGGTATACAGTTATGTTATTTGCTGTATTTCTTTTTTGTTACAGGTTTTTTGTTTTGTTTTGTTTTGTTTTGTTTTTTACTGCTATTAACTTCCCTCTTAAGAACAGCTTTTGTCCCAAATTGGTACTTGCTCTTTGTTTATGGAATCTTTTTTTTTTAAAGATTCATATTTATTTATGCATACAAGCTGGGGTGCAGGCTGGAGGTGTGGGGCTGTGAGAGGGTTCACCAGAGACAGAGAGGGGGGCAGAGCTGGCAGATCCACTGAAATACACTGCTGAGGGGAGCAGTGGGAGACAGGAGAGGTCTGCCACGCTACGTGGGAATCTCCCCGGCCAGGCATCGAACTTACGCTGCAGCTGCTGACAGCTTCACAGCGCTGCTCTTAACCCGTTCCGCCACCAGGGAGGCCCTATGGAATCTTTTTGTACCCCAAAATGTGTTATGTTTATGTTGTCAGTATGCTATTCAGTTAAGTTTTTGGGCTATGTACACTTCAAGATTATTTAAATGTCCAGAATTTTAATATTTTTATAGTTTCAAATATATGTAATACTTTACTGCAGTGAAAATGTTTTTCTCTGCTGTGAAATGGAGGATTGCCTTGATTTTTTTTTCCCTTAAGAGCTTAATCAATTCAAAGCTTATTAAGTGCATCTTTTTTCCCATTTATTTAAAATGTAAATTTTATCAGAAATAAATTATCGCATACACATAGAGTTTGTTTCTATATTTTCTCTTCCATTGATATATATCTCTATCTCTTTGAGAGTACTACAGGAGTACAACAGAATTTTAATTATTATAAGTTGTAGCGTGTCTTTCAATCGAATAGAGTAAGGCTCCATTAATTTTCTTATTTTCTAAATTTCTTGACTACCTTTGTATATATTCTCTTAGACTCATCTCAAGTGTTTTAAAATATTGTAGTGTGATCTTTATTTAAATTATATTTAATGTATAGATATAGTTGGGAAAATAGATATCTTTTTAAAAAAGATTTATTTATTTATGCATACAAGAGCTGGGGTGTAGGCCAGAGGTGTGGGAGGTGGGTGAGAGGATTCACCAGAGACAGAGTAGGGAGCAGAACAGACAGACTGAAATACACCGCTGAGGTTAGCAGCGGGTGAGTCAGGAGAGGTCTGCTGGGCCATGTGAGAATCTCCCTGGACAGAGATCAAACTCATGCTGCAGTGGCTGCAGATAGCTTCATAGACTGAGACTTAAAGCCTTGTGCCACCAGGGAGGCCCGGAAAATAGATATCTTTATAATATTGAATTTTTCTATCTGACATGCATCTCCATTCTTCATTTAATTAGATATTTTATGTTAGCTGGAAAAGTTTATTTTTATTATCTTGTTCACATTGTTTTTTTTTTTATTTCTAGTTAGTATAATTAGTAGATGTATTGTGACTTTATTATTTTTATGAGTGATATCTTTGATTTCTATCATATTTTCTAATGATTATTCTTGCTTTAAGAAAGCAAGATCTTATACCTGGCATCTTACAAATTTCATTATTCTGCTACTAGTTTTTTTCTATTCTTGTCTTAAAATTTCCAGATAGATATAGTATCTCTGAATTATGGTCCTTCTGTCTTTTCCATGTTAGCATTTATTTCTGTCATGTTTCCTCGTTTTATTACATTAACTGGAATCGCTAGGATAGTGCAAAACTGTAGTCATGATCATCAACTTCCCTATCTTTTTTCCTCATTTTTAGTGGGTATTATTCTATTATTCCAGCATTAAGAATTTCTGGAAGTTCCATATTTCAGATTGAGATTTGTTTTTAAATTTGAGCTTATGTGGTGCTGTTGTCATCATTAGCTAATTTGTCACTTACAGCACGAATGTTCTCTTCCAGAGACATCTTCATGCTCTGGTTCAGCCCACAATGCGAATCAGAGCTGTGTGCTTCCTGCTCCACTCCAACTTCCCTGTGCCGCTATTTGTCATCTGAAAAGAGGTGGAAGTAATAGAATTTACTACACTAGACTATTTTAAAGATTAATTGAGCTTGTGAATGCTAAAGAGCTTAAAATAGTGCCTAGTGCATAGCACTCAATAAGTTATTATTATTTATTATTATTATTGTTTTTACATTATAGAAATGTTCATTTGATTTCCACTTTTGCTTAATGTAAAGATTTACATGAATATATTAATTGATGTTGCACCATCTTTGCATTTATGAGCTATGCTATTTGGTCATGATTTATTTAACTCATTCCTGGATTTGCATCAGTTCATAACAGATATTTTTCTCCAGATTACTTTCTTTGAGAAGAAGTGTGTGTGATATTTATACAGTTAGTTGTCAAGATTATAGTAGCATCATATAAGGAGTTAGAAAAATGTCCACATATTTTTGTCCTTTGGAATCTGTGATATAAAATATATCCCTGTGTTTATGTTTTTATAGATATAATTTTATAATATGTATAATCTTTACAGAGAGTAAGTTTTCATTAATGCTGTAATTTCTTAAACTTTGTTATCTTTGTGTATAGTCTCTTAGAGTCATCTTGTAAAGTGCTATTAAATAACATTTATTATAGTTATATATTTATACATCACATAAAGTTTCTATAAAACTCATCATCAAAGGTGTAGAGTCACTCTCAGGGACTGATGTCTTTCAAGCTTGGCAATTTCTCATGGATTATTGCTACTGTTGAAGTTTTTTCCTTTATAAAATCATGATACTTTCTAATTTCCTAGAAAATCAGTATTTTTATGATTTCTGTTCTTGGTGTGAAGAAGCACCTGTTATTATCAGATAGTGATTTAAAATTTTTCTCTGTTCTATTGAAACTCTTATTCCTTCTTTCTAATATTGTTTTGCTCTGGTATTATTTTATTCCTGGTTGGGCATGCCAGATGTTTGTCTGCTTTTTTGATGTCTGCAAAGATGAGGCAAGTTTTGCATGCATTGTCATCTCTTTTATTTCTTAATTTAATCTAATTTATGCTTTAGTCATTCCTCATGTATTCCTTCTATTTTCTTTGGATTTCACTTAAGGATGCTGATAGTTATTGCATAGTGTGCTTAGATCTATGTGTTACAACTTCCCTGCTGTTTCATGTTGCGTCATTTTTCCAATCACTCATGAGTGACTGTTGAACATTCATGCAATGAGCATGAATTGAGTTCCCACTAGTGTGTGTTGAAATTGTTTTCCAAGAATTATGGGATGCAGTGAATTGTTTACAATTCTATGAAGAAGTAGACTTTAGAAAAGGAGAATGCAAGAAAATAATCAAGAAAGAAAGAAGGGAGAGGGAAAGGAAAGGAGGGAGAGAGAGAGGGAGGAGGGAGGGAGGGAAGGAGGGAAGAAGGAAGGAAGGAAGGAAGGAAAGAAGGAAGGAAGGAAGGAAGGAAAGTTATGTGAGAGTGAATTAGAAAAAGTCTCATTGACAATTTTCACACAGAACTAAGAAGTGACATACCTGCAACTGAAGTACAATAATAATTGCTCTGCTTACTTCAAAGGATTGTTATAAGAAATGAATGAATTAATGTATGAGGAAGCATTTGGAAAACTGGTACAGAAAGGTTAAGTACCATAGGTCAGGTGGGTGGGCTAAATCCTAGATTTCCACATGCAATCAAGAACGCTGCCATTCTCAATGTCAGCTTCATCCCTAATTGTGTCACATACTTTTTAAAATGCCATCTAGGAAATTCATACTAAATTTGTGCTGAGTGTTTCACCTGCATTGCTCTTCCTCTATGGAATGCAAGGGCATTCAATATTTTCTCTGCTATAAAATATTGACTAGATCCATTTGTAACACAGCATGACTATTTCCTCAAATAATCCTCTTCAAGCCAGCACCTAGCTAGATTGTGCTCAGTTTCTTTGGTGATTCCACAAGGAAAACCACAGGTTCCAACAGTGGCAGTGGGGTAAGTATAACACGAGGGGACAGGACATCCCTTTTCAGAATTCAGGGGGTGTATTGCTTGCAAAGTCCCCAGCCAGCTGCTTCTCGCCCAAGCACATTGAAAGGCATCTCTGTTTCCCTTCACAAAAGTCTCCCTACAGTAAGACTGAGGGTATGGGCCTCCTGGGTGGCGCAGCGGTTAAGCGCTGCGCTGTGGAGCTGTTGGCAGCGGCGACGCGAGTTCAACGCCCAGCTGGGGAGAATCCCACATGGCGCGGCAGACCTCTCCTGCCTCGCCCGCTGCTCCCCTCAGCAGTGTATTTCTGATCTGCCTGTTCTGCTCCCCGCTCTGTCTCTGGTGAACCCTCTCGCCACCCCACGCCTCTGGCCTGTACCCCAACTTGTATGTATAAATAAAAAAATAAATCTTTAAAAAAAAAAAGACTGAGGGTATGACAGTTGCTATTTGGGGAACACAGCTGTAAAACGGCAACAGCGCACAGACCTGAGGTAACATCCTCAAGGAACTTACCAATCCTGGTCCCCAAGGTGTTAAGGTAAATTCCTCTTTTCAATCTGTCATCTTGTTCCTGTGACCTCCTAGGAAGATCTGTCGGTTGTTCCTTTAGTCCTTTGGAGACATGGCTTCCTTGATGTGGTTGGTGATTGGCCTGAGACCAACTTAAGAGGAACAGGACAGCTGTGGAGTGGGACAGCTGCTCCTCCCTCCTCCTTCTGTGAAAGCACCACCTTCTTCTGTGTGCTTAGCTGCCCCAATGATGTGGTCACACTGGGTGCTCCCAGTCAGAGAAACTGCTGCTCCCCAGGCCAAAGGGGAAATAAATCTCTAGTCCAGGTTGGACCAGGGCTCCTTTTTCTCTTGTCTGACCTGTGAGTTCATGGAGGTTGTGCTAGGCAGAACTGTGGCCCCCAGGGATGTTCACACCCTGCTCCGCGGACCCTGGATCTGTGATATATTAAGGGCAAAGGGGAAGGTAGGTGCCACTGGAGGAATCAGCTGACCAAATACCCTGGGTTTCTTTGAGCGGGCCCAGTATGATCACACATGGAAGAGAGAGACCAATGACAAGGTCAAAGAAAGGTGTTGTGAGAATTCAACCCATCATTTTGGCTCGGAGAAGAAGGGCTGTGTGGAAAGGGATGCCAGGGGCCCTTGGAGCTGAAAAGACAAAGAAACAGATTTTCCTCTAGAATGTTCTCGACAGAATCAACTCTGCCAACACTTTGCATTTGCTCGCGAACACTTTCTTGGAACTTCTGCCCTCCGGAACTATCCGATACCAAGTTTGGATTGTTCAGGCTGTGCAGGTTGGCACCGTTTTTACAAGGGTAACAGTGACATCACACAAGGTAAAGCAAACCAAGCGGGCCAAGTTCCCCAGGGATGTTTAGGGCGTAGCCAGGGAGTAAAGTACAAGGCATGGCAAAGGTGAGCCGGGGCTTTCCAAGGGACCCTGTGAGCAAGACTAAGCATGAGGCAGAGCCGGCAGCTCCCGGTGACACAGTGAGAGGGCCACCTCTTTTGGGAACACCCCATGTCTGCCTCATTCAGCCACGTCAGCAACACCAGCGCTCCCCATCAGCCCTGTCATCTCTCACGGGCTCCTCCCAGTCACCGCGACCCCCTTCTCCAGCTCAGAGTCTGGGCTGTGCACCCAAAGACTTCTGCTTTGGGATCACATGTTCCCAGTGCCTCCCTGCCGCTGACTGCCCCTCACTCGCTCACCTTTGTGCTCCCCCACCCAGGCGCAGAGAAACGTCATGCCAGTAGCACTGCGAAGTAAACCAAGACCCTTCTCTAACTGCTGCCACCCCAAGATTAATGGTGTCTCCCTGAGGCAAGGGTGAGTGCAGACTCTGAATGGATCCCTCCCAGTTCCCAAACATTGAGCTGGGCAGAGGAATTCTCTCCTGATAGTGTCCTCCATTTAGCAAATAAACTTCCTCTTTTGGCTAAACGTTTAGAAGGAAGGGCAGGAGTCCGACGCCTGATCTCCCTTCCCTCCGCGCTCTCCCAGCCTCTCCTCCGTCGGGACTTTCAGCCTGGGGCTGCGACTTCCCTTCCGATCTGGCCTCTGGCTTCTGACCTCATGGCAGCGGTGAGCACAGGAGGGCTGGTGGTGGTCCCATTGGGTGAGAATGGTGAATTTTATTTATTTATTTACTTAAGATTTATTTATTTATGCACACAAACTGGGGTGTAGGCCAGAGGTGTGGGGTGGTGAGAGGATTCGGCAGAGACAGAGTGGGGGGCAAAACAGGCAGATGGACTGAAATCCACTGCTGAGGGGAGCAGCGGGGAGACAGGAGAGGTCTGCTGCGCCATGTGGGAAGCTCCCTGGCTGGGGATGGAACTCATGCTGCAGTGGCTGCTGATAGCTTCACAGTGCTGTGACTCAACCCCTTGCGCCACCAGGGAGGCCCAACAATGAAATTTAAAAATGTTTTCCAGCTGGGCATTAGCACAGTGGATGTTTAGTGTAAGTTCACAGACAGTATTGCCTTCAGTGAAGCTGCACAGGACTGGGAGAAGACTGCAACCTTCTTCATGGAAATAGTCAAAAACAGACCCTGCGGCGCTGTGGTCCGTGCCCCTCCCTTTGTTTACGCAGGACCTTGAGGATAGTTACCTGGTGGCCAGGTTGTCACAGCGGATGATTGAAGCATCTGACGTTTGGGGGAGGGAGGGCAAGCCTGTGGACTTATAGTCCATGCAGTGGTCAAGAATATGGGAAGTTGGCTCTCAAGGAGAATTGTTTCCCAAATGTCATCTAAACAGGAAAGAGAATAGGAAATTAATCAAGACAGTGACATTTTTCAAAGGAGGAAAATGGATCGGAAGCCCAGAAAGACAGTGTATTGATGGTTGAATAACTGCGCTGTGTTGGGAAGCGTGCTGGTGCCTACAAGGCTTGGGCTCAGAACTGACGCATCCAGCACTCAGTGACATTGACAGATAAATACGCACAAGGATAGCTACTTAGTGCGGTGATTCATGTGTCTGTTGTCTGGGTAGCCAAAGATCCTGTAGCGTGTTGTTGCCAATTTATGGGGTACAGAATCTAAAGCTCAGAAGAAAAAAAAATCAGAACTCCCAGGTTCATCTCTGTATGTCGATGTTGAACAGATGCAAAAATATTGACACTTCTCTTCCCTCTGGTGTACATTCCCTAGCTCACTGTTTTCTCCACTTGGGATTTTTGGCACAATCATTGTTTCTGGAGGTTTGGGGGCTTTGTTTGATTTTCCATGTGACAGTTGACAGTTTCTTACCAAAGCCCTTTTGGGTTTCTCCAGCTCTGCTCAGAGTCAGCCTGCAGCTTCCGGCCCACCTGCCCTCCCCCGAGTTAGAGCTACCCCATGCTTTCCCGAGTGCTTCACGCGTGCCTTAGTTCCTTTGGTGTAAGGAGACTTCACTGCATGATGTTCACTTCCCAGAGGTGTGGCAGAGGCAGTTTTCTGAAGATGTCCTAGTGCTCAAATCTCCTGTAAACTGTCCTGCTAAGGGAAACTGCCGCTCAGTCCACTGAACAGCTGTGGGTCACTTTCTTCCAGCGCCTTTGTGCACTTTGCAGCTTCTGGCCTCAGAGCCACAAAACAGAGCCCAAAACATGCAATTGAATAGGACTCTGCAAGCTTCAAATCCCAAAGGCAGGAGAAGGGTGGAGATAGCAGAGTGTGTAAAGACCTGGGTTTGGAACAGTGTCCTCAGCTGTGAGACTTTCAGCAAGTTACTCCCTGGGCAGCTCGGTTTCCTTCTCTGGAAAATGGAGAGAATGTCTGCAGGGTTCATATGTATAAAGCTTATAGTTGGCAATGTCCAGTAGCAACTCTGCCATGTATGACTTGTATAAACTGGCAAATTCTTCATGGAAGCTGAATCGGAGTATATTTATTTAGCCATTCAAAATCCAGACTGCCCAGTGAAGCTTTCATTCAAGATAAACAATGAATCACTTTTTTAGGATGCAAAATGTCTCCTGCAGGATTGGGGACAGACTGACACTTAAAGAAATTACCCATCAGTTATTTGAAATTGAAATTGAATCATGCATTCTGAATTTTATCTGGCAACCCTGGCCTCAACCTCTGTGTCTGATAAATGAGAATATTCTTGTTTACTCTATTTTATATTAGAGGGTGATTGTGAGGAGGCCATCAAAAAAATACACACATGATCATTTTATAAATTGTTAAGGTGTGATTCAGATAGGAAGGATCCACTTTCATTAATAGAGTGGCCACAGAACTCTCTAGGCCCACCCACGGGGTGAGGGGCACAGTGAGTCAGCACTAAGACACTGTCTGGTGGGAGATCGGTGCCTCTGTTCACCTCCTCTGAGGGGCTGAGCACCTCCTGTTGGTCGCATTTGTGGGTTTCTGTTTATATGCGTATGTGGGTTTCACTGGTCAGTGCTTTTTGTACTTATTTTGGAGAGAGGAGGGCAGGAAGGAAGATGAGGATTTGTGAAGGGGACTGCCGGCCTTTCTACGGGGAGCATCGTTGCCTTTTTAATTAAATTTCTAGACATGCAATTTGCCTTCTCTGATGTCTTAGGGTTTTCATCAGCTCTTTCCTTGTAGGGTGGCAAATCACGAGCGGCTCATTTCAGCAACAATCGGGGAGGGGGCGTTTCTGGTCCCACTCATGTCAAAGCTGCCTTTTCAGCATAAATTCTCCTTCCACAGAGAATTACAAGGGAAAGGTCAAGGTGCTGAAGAGTCTCAGGGAGACGGCAACTCTCTCACATCAGGTGCTTTGGGGAAAGTCCTCAAACACCTTCACTCTTTTGAAGAAAAGGACATAAGGTCTTTCCTATCTCCTCCTGCCGCCTTGCCCTGGATCCCAGCACAAAACGGGCTGAGGCAGTTTCTCAGGATGTCACAACTCAGGAGAGAACACGAGTTGTTTCTCAAGCAAGTCCACTCTACCGGCCCATTCAGCCCCTTAGGACAGTGACTAATCCATTAAGTCAGGAACTTAGTCCCATCAGCTGTTTGGGACGCTGCGGTTGCGGGAGATGACCCTCGGATTACACAATTTTTATTTCTCTACGGGTTTTGCTAGCTTCACATAGACGCTGCCTTGGAGATGGCAGCGCGGCGAGCTGCAGCAGCCTACTTGGCAATTTCCTACCAGATATAGAGGAATAAATCTCTGCGGAACTTGGCCTTTGACCTGGGAATGCCAAAGCCTCGAGTCCAGAGGCGCCTACGCAGGGCACCTCGCGAAGCCTGCAGACGCCACGCCAGTCCCCAGCATGCAATCGCTGTCGCCCTGCGGAGGCTGGGCCCTCGCTGGCGCTCAGGCTGGAGCTCTGCTGGTGGGGACTGCAGCGGCCTCACGTCCTGCAGACACAGATTGAAGATAAGAGGCCGCGGGAGAGGCCCCGGCCGCAGCTAGAAGCCAGCCGGTCAATGTCAGGTTCTGTTAAGGCCCCGCTGCCGGCACTTGGCGGCCGTTCTCAGCCCCGGGTCTGGGCGCGACCGGGTGACGGCTGAAGTGCAGACTCCCATTTGCCATCAATGAAGAAAATGGGAAGTGAGCTGTGAGATTTCCAGACTAATATTTAGATAATTGCAATTTATCTCATCTTCAGGTTCAAGCTGATTGAACCTGAGCCGCGTTTGCGGCAGAGTGTTTACACGGCCTCTTTCCTTGGAGCTACATGTTTAGAGAAAGAAGAAAAGAGAGAGCTGGGATTTCCGCCTGACCTTGGGACCAAGAATGACCAATTCCAATAACAATAATAGCAAGGACAAACAATCATGAATATTGCAACTGCTCTCTCTCCGATGCAGAGAAAAAATTAATTTCCTATTTGAGTCCCATTCGCCATAAATACTGCTCATGATGTATTTAAATCCAGACCCCCTTAAATCCTAAGCATGCAGTACCTGAGCCAACAGCCAGTGTCTTGCATTTAATCGGTTACTGTAATAAACATATAAAATGTTTTTTTTTTTCCATGAGAGGACAGAGCAGTGGCTACATAAAAGGACATATCAAATGACACATCCTCCATCTCCCAGCAAATAAAAAAGCCATCAGCTCATAACAAGGCGGTGATAAAAGGTGCTGAGGCCAGTAAGATTAAGACTTTGTAATAAGGTTCGGGCGCCAAAACTGACAGCCATTTTCTTTTATATTTATCATGTCCTCACATTGGGGTGAGAAGCCGTGGCTCTGTCCCATTGCTGGCTAGAATTTATAGCAGCTCCATTATTAGGAGATTGCAGTGAAATGGGGTGGAGGTATGGTTTTCTGAGAACGTTACTATAGCCTCCTACATTATACACTTGACAGGTTTGTCAGCTCTTAGTAACAAGCCTTGTAAAGTACTTTAATATCATTAGCACTATTTTCTTAATGTGTCTGCTCTCCTCGCAGCCTGAAAATACCATATATCATAGACTGCAAGGGGAGAGTGTGAACTGCTATCTCCCCCTTTCGGGCTCCTTAAATGTGATTTTATAGTAACACGTAGAGTTGATATTTTAATCAAAATAATGCAGCCATTTTCCTTTATTGATTATCAAGTAAATGTGTATAAATATGTAGTTAGGGGTGGGCAACCCTTTTAAAGGATATTGGAAACAGATAATGAATGGTTTTCTGGGGTAATCTTGATGCCTGCTCACTTCAGTTATGTTATGTGCCAGGGGCTGCCCACTCTGTTGTCCTTGCTCTGAGATCTGTGGGGTCCATATGTAAAAGGGGGGGGGGTGTGGGGCACTGGCCAGAACTGGAACTTGACGAACGTTCCAGGCAGGCAAGGTCTGGATCAGATGAACGTATATCTCCCTTTTTGTAAAGGAGTGTAAGTTACAATAGAGTCTGTCGTTCATGGTGCATTTCAAAGGCACCCACATTTATTTTGAAATGCAGAAGTCTTGTAAGGCTTTCTCTTCCTTTGGGTGATGTGTGTGTAGGCTTACGTATGCCTATCTACAAAGCTAATGTAAACCCAGAGACTCAACAGAGCAAGGGGTGTTTAAGTGTTTTAAATTTCAAAAATAAACATACATTGCTTTGTGGATGGAATAAAATGATAAGCTTGATTTAGATTTCATGTTCATGAAACAGAACATACATCCTAATGGGGACTGTGTTTATTCTTAACTCATATATGACCTTGATCGTAAAACTTCAATTATTATGAACAATAACATTACATCTATATCAGAATTAAGGATGGTCACACATACACACACACAAAGAAAAACACACAAACACAGTCAGGAGAGTTTTCTTATCACCAGTAAAGCACAGACTGTTAGATGACTTAAGAGATGGTTGAAGACCCACACATCGTTCAGTTCTGTGCCAGGGTACAGGGCAGCCTACCAGAATTTTCATGCAGGCAGTATGGACATCAGGTTATTTACTACACATTGCCCAATCTGTGCATTCAACTGGTGAATGGGTGTGTCCTACCATCACTATCTCAAATAATAACCAAAAGGTTTGGGGAGTCCTTTCCTTTTAATCAAAATCATTGCATCTTCTCTGGAGCCCAGCACATCAGAGGGAGTTGGTAAATATTGGCTGGTAGAGTGAGTCAATTAATCAATAATTTCCTCCATCTCACACTGAGATTTCTGTTCTTATGGCCAATGGCCATCAGCATGGGCTACTCAAAAGAACCCAACACACCCCAGGTTAGAAGAGTCATAAAGCCTGCGATTAATTTAGTCTATACCTTCTTTCATCATCTGACATATACGTTTGTGCATTTACAGCAAGACCTCATACAGAACATTTCAAGGCAATAGATACCTCGAGGCAATCTAAAATGTTTGCCGTCAAGTTATTTGAAAGAATCTAAAATGCCATTAATCATCAAAATAATGATTTTGAGAATAAACAACCCCCAAATAATTTAGATCTTTATCTCCATCTCCATATTTAATCTTTCTTTTCCTTGGTTGTATAACTATTCCAAGACTTATTTTAGAAAGTGGAAATGTTTGGGTAAATATCAATTTAACAGATATTTTTTTTTAGTTTATTTAGAAATACTCTCTTAAATTCTATATCCCCATTGTGTTTGCCTAATTTAGGTAAGAAGAATATGATTCATACTTATGGGTCAAACCCATATTTTTGTCTGTTTTTGCAGTCAACATAATACTTGTCTCTGATGAATTACCTTGTAACTAAAGCTGATATTTCTCAGAAAGGAAATGATTATATCACATATTTTTCAGTGGGAACTAGTGACCACATGAGGACCTAATCTAACCTCTTTAAAGTATTTTATGCTACTTTATCCAAAGGAAAACCATTAATTCAATGTCCTGAGAAATTGTCCTATTAAAGTGCTACTGTTCACACAGGCTAGTTAACATACTACATTTTTTTAAAAGATTTATTTATTTATACATACAAGCTGGGGTACATGCCAGAGGCATGGGGCGGCGAGAGGGTTCACCAGAGACGGAGTGGGGAGCAGAACAGGCAGATCAGAAATACACTGCTGAGGGGAGCAGCGGGTGAGGCAGGAGGGGTCTGCCGCACCATGTGGGATTCTCCCTGGCTGGGCGTCGAACTCGCATAGCGAGCTGCCGACAGCTCCACAGCGCAGCGCTCAACCGCTGCACCACCAGGGAGGCCCAACATACTACATTTTTAATATCTGTTGATATGTGACTGTTACTCATCAATCACATAAAATCATTTGGTCTATCTATTGCTAGAAACCATGAAAAATTAGAATTCTTTAAATCCGTAAATATATCAAGCTTGTGATGTTTGAGTTTATCCAGGAAAATATCTTTTGATTAAAGATGTGTACAAAACACAAGAGTAATTAGTCAAAGTCATTGGCTGAGGATTGAGGTATAGTCATCCATGTGTCTAAACATATGCAGCTTCTCTACCCTATTGTATCCACATTCAAAGCTAGTACTTAGAGGAGAAGGAAATTTGAGCATCACCCACCCTGGTCTTCTTCAATCATTAGAATCAGAAACAGCATATCAAAATGCCAGCATCTGAGCTCTCCTTTCCTTGATCTGTCCCCTGCGCTAGCAGTTTTAAAGTCCTTCCCCAAGTCCAAATGAGGCACACAGGCAGAAAAAGTGGACTCTTGATTGCAGTTCCTTAGATCTCATGGTATAAGTTATCTCCCCATCTCCAGCTTGGGGAGAGGGGTTTCCAGAGTCAGCATGACTTTGCTTGTTTGTTTAGAATGTTCTAGACCAAGCCCTGGCAAAGCATCTTTACTCTGCTTTTAGTGCTCCACAGAAAACACCAATGTGGAGCTAATTTGCTAAGAACATTTTAGTTAACTGTTACTCTAAGATTCTAAGACAATTGGCTGTACAATCAGTGTCACCTCAATGATTTCTTGCCCCTAGTCTGGATAGTTTTACAATGATGTGATCATTGTTTTGACTTGGTGAAAATGTAGGACAATGGGACATTCCATCCAATGCTGAATGGAAAATAAATCCATGCTACCATTTTGGACACATAACATTATCAAGTGACTCGGAACTGTGTGTACTTTGCAACAGTCATTTGACTTCTAGATGTATATATACCTGCATAAAACTGGAAACTACCCAGATGTTCATCAGTGGTAGGATGAAAAGTAAATGATGATCTATTCGTGCAAAGGCTACCATGTACTGGAAAAAAGGAATGAAGAGGTCTGTGTAAAATTATCTGTGAATCTCAAAAATGAACTGTCAAGCACGAGCAGGAAAACAGAGAGGAGATATACACATAGGGTTGAACTTACATAAAAATTAAAAAAAACTAATTTAAACGTCATACTGATTAGAGATCCCTATGAAGTTAAAGATCTTTAAAAAAATGATTAACACAAAATTTTGGAGAGTCACAGGATGAATGGGAGGGCTGAGGAATGGGGCTGTGACGGAGGTGGGTAATGAGATTGCTTACTGCACTGGTAATGTAATATTTCCTAATGTTGGAAGGTAGGTATAGGGGTGTTTTGAAACACACCACCTGTTTAAAATACACTTGTAAAATTTATCTCTCTTTTGAATATAAATGGCAACATTTTAAAAATTTATGCAAGTAAAATGAAAGCCCAGGTAGGGGCTACTCCAAAGATACACCTCCATTCCTTCCTCTTAGTTTCACCTTAAACAAAAAAACTCTGATACAACCATGGAGCAGTCTTCAGGCAAAAATAGGCGTCTCTCTAAATCTTATATTTAATTTCATAATAGAAATAGACTTTCAGGCTACCTCTTCTGATCCCTCTCTGCTCAGAGAGCTTTCCTGTCCTTTTTATCTGCCAATAACTCTCTTGCTTTTCTGTTAAAAAAAAAAAAAACATAGAATTTAGTCTATCAGATTTAAATCAGAGTGAGCTAGCAATTATTTAATATACATGAGAATTATATGAGATCTTGTGTCTCCTATGTAATACTTTTCATATATGCTTAGTAGTTAACAGTATGTGTGAAGATTATCATTTTAAATGAATTATTCAGACGTTGAAGTTAGCCAAATGCAGTCCATTAAAATGCCAATTGTTTTATGTTCCTGTCTCCTTTTAAGACAATTTTCAAAGACTAAATCAGGCACTTAAGGCACTGTCATCCCATTTCCCCCAGATGTGCTCTTGATGTAACTTTAAGGTCACCATTGTTGTATGATTTTAGGAGACTTAGATAAATCATGTACTTGTATGGCAAAATAGTGAATACCATTTGAGTAGTTTTTACCTTTGCCTATTTTCTAAAGATATAATAGAAGATGGCTGATTTTCCATAGTGTTTGGCAAACAACTCAACAAGAACAATGAACAGCAAACAAAGCACGGTATCTCATTTAGTCACTCAACAACCCTGTAAGACTCATGCTATTGTAAATTATTGCTTCCTCATAGAGGAGAAAATTGATATACAGAGACTTGCCCCCATTAAGTGGCTGTTCTCAGGTCTGAGTGGCTGTCATTTGTCCTCGAAAGCACATTGATAAATTTACTTCCCTATCTCCCATCTGAATGGGTAAAGAGCATATTAACATAACAATATATGTTATAGAGGCAAAAAAGATTGTCTTCTCGATGTTTAGTATAGTTTGTATACATTAAATTATTCTGAAAATTCTCACTGTAAGTAACATTTACTAAAGTAAATTATATCCACAGAGGCAAATACTGCCATCTCTTTAAGTTAAAACCATCAAAGAGTTTTTAATAGAAACAATCAAATATTTCCTTTAAAACACTTTCTAAGCTCCCGCTACCTGAAACTGACATGTCTAGGAGATGATTGTCATGTGCTTTCTTCCATTTTTCAGCATCCTTCATGATTATACCAGGCTGGTAATTAGTGAAGATAAAAATTACTATTGGATAATGCAGCATTTCAACTGTCATCCTGCTGGATTGGGGGGAAAAAGTTATTCTGCAAAATGAGCGCCCAGTGGTGCGGTTGTATTGACTTTTATGTCATGTTTATTTCAGTTTACTAGTCAAAACAAGTTTCACAGCTCCTTCTGGTCCAGAAGGTTCCTTTTGCTTTATGAAAATGAAGCTGTCTTGTTTTCTGGTTCATAAATCATTGTCAAGCGGAGCTAGATAACAGAAACAAGTTCAGATTCCAGAATGATTATCCTTAGAGATGATGTATTAAATATACAGAATACAACTTGATTTTCATAAGCCATGTTGACTTTGCAAAACTAAAACTGCAGGGGGAAATTATCTCCTAAGAGGAGGTGTGAGAGCTTGCGACATCTAACCAGGTAGGGATGAAGGGGGAGGGAAGAAGGGAGATCATGTGAAGACTGTTGTGCTTTCTCTGATTTTCCAGCCATTATTTACCTGCTGTCATTCCTTTGAGCACTTGGTGCCTCTTTCTTTTATTAACTTTATAGGAAACATCTTTAGGAGAGACTCCCTCTTCTTCTGTTATCTGCCACTTATCTTTCATCCCCCCTGCTGTACACTGTAATAGCGTGTAAAATCTTTGTTATATCTCTTTATATGCTAACCTCTTTTGCCCTGAAATTAGTCTGGTTTGAATTGTACCTTTGGGGTAACATGGTCCTTGCCCAGGGGACTTTCGAATGCTTGATCGAGCCAAATCAGTGCCCTGGAGTAAAATCTGGAGAAAAATCACAGTGACATCAAAAAGAGCACAGGGATACCCTGAAATTAAGGGGTCCCTGTGGCATTCAGCAAACAGGTTTCTGTTCGCACACACACAGTCCTCAGTGTACTGGGGAAGACGTTGCCTTTGAATAAAGAGTTCAGACCTCCAAGCAAGCTCAAACCATTTCACTGAGAAAAGGAGATTTCTTTTGTGTGAAATGTGTTTTTCCTCCCTCCTTGCTGCCTCGTTGCCACTGGACTCTCAAATCTTACTTTGGACCTCCCTCTTAGAGAACCCCTTCACCCCAGTCACCATGTGGGGGTCCCATTTCTGTGGGCATTTTCTCAGAGCTTCCCTTTCCCTGCTTCTTCTTCATGCTTGTTCTAGGGACAATCAAGATTCCATCACATTATCGGTTTTTAAAACAGTGCTCACACTTGGCAAGGGGGACATTGCACAGGGGGCTGTTCATGCTTGTTCACACAGGGGTAGCTAGACACACACTATGTGGTCGGTCGCACTGAGTGTTTGGACACGGAACCTAAAGAGAAAGATTTAGAGGTACCTGAAACCATTCCAAATTCTGAGTCAAACTTGTTTTAGCAAGACCTTTGGGTGGAGATTCAAGATTTATTCTATTTCAATTAGGTCTTCTTGCTCAAAATGGAAGGCGACATTCTCTAAAGAGTAACGTAACAGAAAATGTATATATTCTGACATGTATTTCCTTTATTATGAAAAAGGACTTTCTCTGCTGACCAGGCAAAGCCTTTACTCTTCCTAAGATGCTGTGGGGAGAAGGTGACTAGTTTTGCAACCAATCCTATAAATACCCCAGTCTCCAATTTGGGATTCAGGAAGCCAGTGTCTCTGGAAGAACTACTTTTGTGTAACTTGGTTTCTTTGATCCATTCATTGTTTATCTCGCTTGTCTTTTGAGTCTTTATTCAGAAGGGAAGGAAAGTGAGGAACTGGAAAGTGATCCAACCACTTTGATAGATGTTGATGATTATTTGGGTTCTTCCTCTCAAGGACTATTCTCAACAATATGCTTGGAAACCCATCTCTTCTGCATAATGTTTTAACTCATCACTCTATCTTCAGAAAAAGCTAAATAAAACCAACTTTTGAAGTCATAAGCCCAGGGCAAAGTGTCTACTTGACCTTCAGGTTTTCTACAGGGTTTGACATTTCCAGGCAATTGGTTAACTCCTATGGACTTTGCACCTTTTATAAATATTTAGACATTTGTAAATATAATTTTGTTTTATATACCGCTGTTGGATAACACTGCTGATTTGCTCTTTAGGAAGACTGAGTTTCTAGGGAACAATCAATAGAGAAACCCTGCATGGTTTATTTTCTATTATGTATACCTTACAGGTCATTGAGTCAAGTACTGTGGCGGGATTTCTAAAAGGCTGGTGATTTTTAGGAAAGATCATCAATAACATATGTAGCCGAGCAAGCTAAAATAATTACAATCAAATTTCATGCTTCAGGGCATAAACTGATTTCCTGCAAGGGTCAGGAAGGAAATATGCTGCCTTGACCAATGCGGAATGCATTGGGTAAATCACCCACCTATTTTTGTTTGGTTTTCCTTTTTTTTTTCTGAAACTAATATACTGATCACTTATCTCAAGAACGTAGATCAGCTTGGCCCACGCCCTGCTTGGTCACACCATACCAGGTTTACTTCCCTTATGAATCTGGGGCCAGGCACTGTATGGGACATGGGCTAGAAAATGTCGCTATCAGTTATAAACGCTTGTTCTTGAATACATTCTAAACGTTAAAGGGCTAGAAGAGGAACAAATGAATGGAAAAGAAAGCAAAATGAAAGAAAAAAAATTCTAAGACGACTTGGAATCTCAAGCTTGCAGTCTGAAGCTAGTGAGGACCCCGTTTTCTCTTTGAGGTCCCCGGCGCCCCTCCCTGCCCGTCCTCGTTGGATCTATCTTGCCTCTTTTTCTCACTAACTTCTGCTTAGGGTCTCTCTCCTTCAGAAATCTCAGTCAAAACCGGTGTGTGTGGGCCTCCCTGGTGGCGCAGCAGTTGAGCGCTGCGCTGTGGAGCTGTCGGCAGCCCGAGATGCGATGCAAGTTCGACGCCCAGCAGGGGAGAATCCCACATGGCGTGGCAGACCTCTCCTGCCTCGCCCGCTGCTCCCCTCAGCAGTGTATTTCTGATCTGCCTGTTCTGCTCCCCGCTCTGTCTCTGGTGAACCCTCTCGCCGCCCCACGCCTCTGGCCTGTACCCCAGCTTGTATGTATAAATAAATAAAATAAATCTTAAAAAAAAATTAAAAAAAAAACAGGTGTGTGTGCTACTCAGAACAGCTTCAGCACTACAAACAATAGATTTTGACCTTCGTCACCATTTTAGGGGGTTGGGTGGGGTGAAGAGCAAATGGTTAGTCTCAACCCGTGCTCCTACCCCAAACTTAGCAAAGAGGCCTTGGAGCTAATTATGTGCCGTGTATATGAGCCAAGGAGCAAAGCTTCACTTCACACCGACACTAGGGTCCATCTGGGCCTGATAACAATTGCAAATACTCAGGGCACACTTTTAAAAAGAGCTTATGTTACAATGTGAAATGGCATGTTTTACAGTCCTCAGAACCTTCAAATAAATAAAACCGCTGCTGGTCCACAACTTTGTGGGGGAAATGCATCTTATAACATTTCATTTAGAGCAGAAAAATTTCCCCACTGACAAGGGAACATTTGACCCCTCAGAAAATGCTAAATTCTAGCAGAGCTGTTGGAGGTAAGGGGCGGCGGCCGGCTCCGGGCGCCTTCCGTGACTCGCGCTGGGCGCTCACAAACCTGCTCAGAGGGCGCGTTGGGGAGATTTGGGTTCAACAGGAGGGAGTCCAGGCAAATCTATAAAAAGCCACCCCTACACAGGTTGCCAAGAGAGTCAGCAGGAGGAGAACACCCATTTCAAAGACATCACCGGCAGCAAAGCCGTGAGGTAATTTGAGGTACTCTGGATGGTGTCTTTGGGGGCAGGTTTAAGGTGAAACGAAGACAGCTGACTGTTCCAAAGTAATTATTCATGCTTTGGGGGGATACTGAACAGAGGGGGCAGAAAAAGAAACAGTTTTTCAGATGTTTCAAAGGTCACCTCCTGTTGGTTACAGAGCTCCCAGAGGTCAGTGCCATCTTGCTCCCTCCTGTGGGGCGTCCTGAGGTGGTAAAATGGAGCCTGTTACTGACTTTCGAAAGGCACATTGACTTCCTGGAGTTGACTTATTTTTCGAAGTGTTCCTTTGACATGTTCATGTCCTCGCCTGCCTTTCTATATGTGGGTTTGAAGCAGGGAAGCCCACGCCCACAGCATGGCTTCATCTCCTGCCTCTCCTCCTCCAGAACGTTGGTTGTCCTTTAAAAATCACCTGTGGTAACCACGACTTCATTACAGAGAATGAAAAATAGCTGAGACCTCCCATTTGGCAAGCCCCTGGGATTTTACTCCTAGGGCTTGATTGATTGATTTTTGCTTTTTAATTCCCCAAACATCATGAGGGGAGCTCTTTACCCTTACTTGGGAGCTGTGGTAACTGGGGTACAGCTGACTATAGCAGGTTGTTCTAAATCTCAGCAGCAGGGCCTGAGTTCAAGTCCACCACTCGCTGGCATTGATAAATAAAGTGCCTTTCTCCGTTGTGCTACTTCCCCATGGCAGAGCGATTTTAATTTTCAAAAGTGTGTTTCTTTTGGGCCTCCCTGGTGGCGAGAGGTTGAGCTCTGCGCTGTGGAGCTGTCGGCAGCGCGCGATGCAAGTTTGATGCCCGGCTGGGGAGAATCCCACATGGTGCAGCAGACCTCTCCTGCCTCGCCCGCTGCTCCCCTCAGCAGTGTATTTCTGATCTGCCTGTTCTGCTCCCCGCTCTGTCTCTGGTGAACCCTCTCGCTGCCCCACGCCTCTGGCCTGTACCCCAGCTTGTATGTATAAATAAATAAATCTTTAAAAAAAAAGTGTGTTTCTTTCCTCTATCAACTCTATTAATAAGTAGAGTCAAAAGACCCCACCCATCCTAAAATCACTTTCTACCCAGGAGCACAAGGCAGTACTTTTTTCTTTTTTTAAGATTTATTTTATTTATGCATCTAAGAACAAGGGTGTAGGCCAGAGGTGGACTGTGTGTGTGTGAGAAAGGAGTCACCATAGACAGAGTGGGGAGTAGAACAGGCGGATCTACTGAAATCCACTGCTGAGGGGAGCAGCGGGTGAAGCGGGAGAGGTCTGCTGCGCCATGTGGGAATCTCCCTGGCTGGGGATGGAACTTGTGCTGCAGTGGCAGCGGACAGCTTCATAGTGCTGCACTTAACCCCATATGCTGCCAGGGAGGCCCCACACAGGTAAGTACATAAATTTATTAATGATTATAAAGTAACTAATTTAATGTGAATGTGCTATTCCTCCTAGACACAATCTCTTACCTATGTGCACATTAAATGCATCCACGGACATGGGGTATTTTAATGGTTGCATCATGCCTCCCAACTTGTTCTCTCAAGGAAAAAAAAAATAAACACAGATTTTCTTGAATATAATGAATTGTTTAGAGTTTATTGTTTTACTGCCTCCTCCAGTCAGTTTTAAGGGTTTCAAAATAACCATTTTTGGTTAAGTTGTACAGAGGTTTTGTTTGTGTGTTTATGGGGGGTTGTGGATCAGTTTCTTGGGAAAGCTAGCTCCTGTGTTCTCAGGGGTTATAAAAATGGGAATCATTTTTATTGGCAATCCACTGGAATAGTGCTGAGACAAATGGAAACTTGAAGATAAGGATCCTCAGAGGTGAGAACATACAGCTGTTGGGAATTGCAAGAGAATCTGACCAATAAAGGAAGTCACTATTTTTCCAGGCTAAAGTGAGTTATAGGGCGAGACGGGTGTTGTATATTTATGTAAGGCAGCGGCAGGGAGTTTAAGCGGCTGTATATTGCTGAAAGAGCATCATTCACATTCAGACTGAGACAAAAGGTGGAAATGAAGTAACATCCTGGCCGAAGGAGGCCTCACGACAGAATAATAACATTTCAGTGAGGGGGCCATGTGCGAGATGAGGGTAGGCCTCAGAATGAGGAAATGATCAAGATGCCTTGTCAGGCCTTCAACAAACAGTTACACACACACACACACACACACACACACACACACACACACTCTCAGGATTAAGGCCTGGCTAAGCGTCCTTGGGAAGAAAGGTCATTTATCTTTCACAGAAACGCATACACAATTACTTGTAACCTTCATCAGGGTGGTCGGTGAGATAGGTTTGCCAAAGTACTGGAAATATATATATCTATACACGTATTAGACTTGGGACTCCATTTGGGGTTTATTATTATCAGGCACCTGCCCCCCCCGCCCCCCCCCCCGGGGTGGACACTAATTCAGGACCATATTTGAAGGACTAAAGTGGTTTCACCACTCAAGAGATTCCAGGGGAGGGAGAGAAGGAGGAAGAAATGGTCTTGTCTTATGTCTTATCTCCTGTGTTTATTTATTGTGTCCTTTTGTTTAGAGGAAGTTGCAAGTAGAAGAAAAGGGTCATAAAATTACACTCTAATGACAAATGGTGAGAGGGAATGAGAGAGAATCTATTTCAAAACAATGATCAAAAGAGGTGGAAAAAAATTTAACATTCAAAAAATATACACAACTATCTGTGGGACTCTGAAAATGCAGTGCTTCTGTTTAGTAGAAATAGTCTAGAATGTACTCAAATGCTAATCAAGGAGTTGTCAAAATCTTTAATGGTGGGTCATGATAAATAGCTTAGAAACTTTAGTCATTATAGAAAAAAATATAAAGTAAGAATTTCCCATCACCCAGAGGACTTCTAGTTAATGCTAAATTAGAATGGCTGCAAAAAACAGAATCACATGGAACTGGTGTGAAAGTAGTATATATTATGCTTGAGGATTATTTATTTTTGAAACGGATATGACAATCAAGAAAAACTTAAGTAAAATTAAAAGGCTTCACATAAAAATGTTTATGTTGTGGGTCATGGACTAGATTTGAGAGTTTTCCTCATTAAGAAAAGGTATAATGAAATGACAAAATTGCTTTATATAATGAAATCATAATTGAAAAAACATATTTTACAATTTTAAAAGTATTTCCTTACATCTTAAAGGAATAGTGGAATAACAAAATGAACAAACTTGCTTCCGTTTTTCATTTATTTTTTTCTTCTGCTATTTTACAACTGAATATTAAACTGTCATTTAAGGGAAAAAATACAGTGGATTGAAATGATTTAATTTCCTTCATTGACCCTTCTTTAAAAGTGTTATTCCTCCTTGTTTCAGTCATGCCCGACAAGTTTGCACCTTCAACCCCAATCTTATCAGGCAACCTTTTGAATTGCCAAAGGCAAGTGAGACTAGGAATGGACAAGGTCTCTTCTTCTTCTTAGAAAATGAACAATTTGCAAATGGGAACAGTTCCTATTGCATTTGCAGGTGAACTACCAGGCGCTGAGCTGGAGCCAAAGATTTCTAGGAACGAGACTGTTTCAGTGCATCTGTGAAATGATCCCACTCGCCAATTTCCTATTTTTCCACAGGGGACATCTTAAGGGCTGGGTCATGCAAATTTATTCCTGGCTTCTGAAGCATCAGGTAATGGCCAGTGCCAGAGGCAGGATTCCAAAACCATTAGCCCACTCGCCTCATCCTATGTGAGAAAACCTAACATTTCTACCACACGCCCAATCTCATGGCTTGTCTGCCTGGTACTAAAAACGCATTCGTGGAGAACATAGTAATAGGTCACTCATTGAGGCGTATCCTAAAAGTGCTTTAAGAAAAAAGCCATTTTCACAGTTTGAGCTCCATTGAGAAAAATAATATCTTAAATACAGATTTTTCAGTCTCCACTTCTGTTTTTACCTGCTTATAACACACAACATGCAAACATGCACGCACACACATGCAGCTTGCATGGAATTTCTTGATCTAAAAATTACTGGTCACACCTGCAGTAATTCCTTTAAAAAGCAACAATGGTAAAGAAAAAAAATAAAACTCCCTTGATGGTTTCTCATATATGTTGAGTAAGAGTTGTCAGTACGTTACAAGCCTCCTTGGGTTATGATGTGTTGAAGAAAACCTCCATTGAAACACAGATTTCGCCCTTACCATCATAGCTTCTCCCTCCTTCTTTCCTTTTACTCTGAACATGCAAGTAAATTAAGATGAGGTCCCGCCATAAAAATACAAGGGGATCAGTTAAACTTCCTCGTCTAATTTATTCATGAAGGCGCAAGTTCTCCTGCTTGTGCTGTGGACATCATCCTGTCAGGGACTGGCTGTCTTGTTGAGAAGGGAGATGAAAGACAGGAAGTAGAGGGCTGGGCTCTCCCTGTAACTGCTGGGGGGGATAAAAATGCAGGCGCCTTCTAACTTGGCTAAGTGAGTGTGAGCGAGCAAAACTTTCAAAAAGGAGGACCAGAATAGAACTAACAACTGTATGGTGTGTTTACAAATAAAAACAGGTCTTACAAATATTTGCATTGTATAACATACTTTATATAACACATGTGTAAATGCTACAAATATATGTCCCATCTCCCTAAATGTATCAGCTCATCAATATTGAGTGGGTGAACCATCCTATTGCTGTATAAGTGAATGCAAAGTCTTTATAACAATGGAAAAGTGACCGCAGTTAGATTTCCTAAATCATACCATTTCCAACACTCTGGTGTTGGCCTAACTTCGTGCAGGCTTAATGCCGCAAACGATCCTCTTCGACCATCATTGTCTTCCTGCATGAAGATCAAGCTCTCCGATGCCCCTGCGTGCCAGCAAACACGTGTGCTCTCTCCTGGCTCCTCGGACGTGTGTAAGTTCAGAAGATTTATTAGTCCTTTATGAAGTCCCTCATTTTCTCTTTCAATTTTATTTCAATTTTAATATTGGTTTAATATGTTGAATGCCCTCTCAGAAGTTTCTCGCCTTTTTTCCTTTTAAAATCATTTCCTGTTTTCTTCCCCTTTCCTTCACTTTCGACTCTATTTTGCATTTGGGGGCTGGTGGGAAAGGAACACAGAGCCTTCTAATGTGAAAGACCTTATTCGAGTTGATGAATGGGTTTCTCGGTTTTGCCATTCCCACCCCAGCATTCAAAAATTATCATCTTTTATACATGTGAAAAAGGGAGGGGGTGGGATGTGGCATTAGTTCAGGAAATTACAAAATGTACACTTGCGAAGTAAGCAATTTTTGCAGTCTGCTTGCACATCCATCTTTTTAATGAGCCTTGTTTATAACCTGACGCCATGTTTCCAGTCACCCACCCTGTTTACGTCTTTGGCCCCTTTAATTAAGAGAAGAACCAGTTAAAAGAAAGTAAGAAGAAATATTAATATGATCTGATTAATTCAGCTAGCAGGAGGTTATGGGGTGCCAAGGTTATTATAACCTATAAAGGCAATGTGAATAAAGCTGTATTCATTTGTAATTTTATTAGGCGGAGCAAATTAGTGAGTCTGCATAGCAGTGACAAAAGACCCGTTCCTATTCTCCCTTACCCCCTACTGCAAGGGCCAGGTGCCCAAAGTTAGGCTCCATATTAGGCAAATGAGATCTGATAAATCTCAGCTGCACATCTAATGAGACCCTCCAGAGCTGGAGCTGTGCTAATTTGGAAAGATTAGCTGGGAGGTTTGTGTATGGCTGGTCAAAGTCCAATGAAATGAAAGGAAGGCACAGGGACGAGAAAACAAACGTCGAAAGGGTTAAAGACATTAAGAGAATAGTCCTCAGGAAAAGGTAAGGCCAGAAAGAATTGATAATGAGTGAACTATTAGAAACAAACTGTCCAGGGCAGCTTGAGGGGTGAAATGAAAACTATTTTAAAATAAATGTCAGTGATGTTTGTCACCATAAAAAATGTCCCTATATAAGGATAAAAAGCAATAGGGCCACCTGTATGGATCTCACCTTCTGGAATCTTCCCACTTAATTCCGACACTAGGAACCCACCTCTGTCCACTTCATGGAGTCAAAGCAATTTTTAGGATTTATTTCTAAAGACGATATGGTGATCCCTGATAAGCTAAGGAGAATTCAAAGTAAAGAAAGTAGGCATAGTGGGCATCGTTAGGAGAAAAATTTGAGTATCTGTCAAGTGCTCAACTCTGGTCTATGGGTTTTTGAAAAGAAGTTTCCTGATCCCAAGATCTTATCTGGAACATTAGCTTGGACCTCCCATGTGCGTTGTGTGTGCCTCATGGCGTCCATTCTTCTAAACTCTTATTTCGGATTTGCTGCTAATTGGTATTTGTTCTGCCTTGACTTGGTGAGTCCTGCCAGCGACTCCAGTGCTTATCTGGCCTGGGCCTGACTGGTCCACTATGAAATTTACACTAAGAACTCAGGGGGAGGGGCTCCCACTCCACTTCAGTCTAGAACTAGTTTCTATTCCAATACTGGAAAAAAATTGTGCTGCTCCTTTGTCTAACATATACCTGACTATAGACTCTTGAAGTATCTGGCTGCGTTGTTGACCAGCTCTGACTTATGAAAGGAATCTTTTACCTTGAATAGGGCATTCTATTGAGTGTAATTTTAAGATTCCAAAAAAAAAATTATAATTTTGCTGTAGAGCAATATAGTCAAAATGATGACCAAAAAAAAAAAAAAAAATTATAATTTTGCCGTAGAGCAATACAGTCAAAATGATGACCTGTGATACCTGATGGAAAAATGGATAGTCATCTCAAACAGGATCTCCAAAGACCAACTTTATCGAAATGTTTTAAATTGTAATAGAAATGAGGATACAAATATGTAGAGAATTAAATAAGAATAAAGTAAAAATAAGTCCTCCCTTGAGTAGAGAAATTATTTCTCAAGAAAAAAAAATCTCTTCTTGGAAATCAATGAATAGACAGAGCATTATTTTGGACTTAAGTTCTCTCACCTTCAAGTACACCGTAACATAGGAATCATAAAGGTGTGGAAGTAGGGCCTCCCTGGTGGCGCAGCGGTTAGCTCTGTGCTGTGGCACTGTCAGCAGTGGCGACGCGAGTTCTATGCCAGGCTGGGGAGATTCCCACATGGCATGACAGACCTCTCCTGCCTCGCCCGCTGCTGCCCTCAGCAGTGTATTTCCGTTGATCTGCCTGTTCTGCTCCCCACTCTGTCTCTGGTGAGCCCTCTCGCTGCCCCACACCTCTGGCCTGTTCCATAGCTTGTATGTATAAATAAATAAATATTTTTTAAAAAAGTGTGAAAGTAAAAATCAAGCAAAGGTCATTCCTTATTCCAGATGTATCTCGATGTATCTCGAGTTTCAAAAATTTATATACAAATCAATGTATGTGAAGGATGTGGGCGTGGGTCCAAACACATGTAATTCCCTTCCCAAGTCTTTGGGGGTTGGGAATAATCTCATTAAAGTTGCTTTGACCTCTCTGGCCACTGTGTTAATGAAAAATGTTCATGGAAATTTTAATATTTACATAATAGTTAAATGGCCCCTTCATCCTCCCAGTCAGCTCTCTGCTTCCTCTGGTCAGATGAAAAAAGTTTAAAAACTTGTGCAACAGTCAGATGAGGCATCGCTTGGCCGCAGCTAATTTCTTCGATCCTACTCAATCTAGAAGCTTTACACATTGTTTTGGTGAAAGTGTAAGGTGTTTTATCAGTTATATTACAGTTTTTTTAATATCCAGTAGTTCAGGCATTCGGTGGCACAGAAAATGGCCGGCCCCAAGGGCTGGTAAATTTAAAGGGCACCGGCACACAAAGTGTTAAGTAGAATCAAGGCTCAGATCCCCACACGCCTGCTTGGGAAAGGGACTGAGGTTTTCAGTCAGAACCTTCCTTCACTCACCCCACTGCCACTGCACCCAGCACGTTTGGTTGCACCCAGCAACAGGTGTTGCTCAGAATAAGTTGTCCCTACAGGCTGTGTATGTTGGACCATGAACTTAATCTCTTATTGTCTTAGTTTCCTCATTTGTACCTCAGGGAAAAGAATGGTAGTGCTTAGCTCTCAGAGCTATTTTGTAAACAAAGTGACTTAACACAGGTAAGTTCCTTAGAAAAGCACTTGACATATGGCAACACTCATTCTAATTATGACTCTACCTTTTACTTCAGGTAGCAGGTTTTATGGTCCCCACACACAACTGCGAGTCCCTTGAAGGTTTACCTCCTTGGCACTGCACTAGCTGCATTAGAATTCAAGCTAAAATGAGGGACTCAAACATGCTGACACCTTCTCCTCTGGGAGAGACATCGTTGACTGAAACAACTTCGAAGAGAACATTCCTTGACCCAAGCTTGGCCTCAGCTTGCCCTCTTATTTTTCTTTAATTGTATTTTTTGAGGTAGCATTGGCTTACAACACTATAACATGACTTAGGTGCTTAGATTCATACCTCTTCAGATGTGTGTTACTGTGTTGGATCCCTGCCATCCCAATTCATATGGGGCTTGAATGCAAAGTGCCACCAATTACAAAACCTACCATCTTGTGGCTACAATAGGGGCCCATGAACACCCTTGATCTTGTTACTTCTCTCAAAAAAATGCATTTATTGGTGTTAGTATATTAGAAACAGGTTTTGGAAGACTGGTCTGCCACCTCCTAAACTGCTTTTCTTCTCTATGAAATGACCCCAAGCCATGGGGTTGTGGTGAGTCCTGGTGAGACAACAGAGGTCCAGTACCTGATGCTCAATAAAGGAAGCTATTGTTATCATTATTAGTAGGAAATTTCAGGAGGTTCCTGTAAGCATGAATGACAGAGAAGTCATCAGTTCGTAATAGTTGCCTTAAGGCTCTGAGCCCGAGCCTGCCCTCTGTGCATAGCTCTGTGACCCATGCATGGCGTTTGTCCTGTGTGGGGGGGAGGCACTGCCATGCTGAGCCCCTCCCATTCACTCACACACTCCGAGCAGGAGTCTCTCCAAAGAAATCTGCCCATGGCTTCCTTTGGAAGTCTGATAAAGCCTATGAATTTGTCTTTGAAGAAATAAAAAAAAGGTTTTAAATGAATTAATATAAATGTCAAAACACAATCATTACAATATACTCACAGTACCACAGCATAAGGGTTTATTAACATAGTAACAAGATCTAGTGATAGGTCTCATACATTCTGCCATGTCAAGACAAGTCATGGATACGTGATATTGTGACCTGTGAGTCACAAGATGTGACATGGGCATGTCATGTGACACAAGATGACATGAGATATCTGTACTACCTTTGGTGAGAAATCATAGATATTGTTAATACTGTATTATTTATATTAGATATTTACTAACACTGTTGTGACATAGTGCTATTAGCCACATTCACAATGAAAGGGGATATGATATTTCAGTTAGAAATTACTGAAAATAAAGATGCAACTCATGGCCATCCAATTTCATAGACCCCTTGTTCTAGAACCACAGAGAACCACTGTGCTCGAACTTGCAGTTAAGAACCTGGCTTCAAACCAAGAACATCTGTTCAGCTAATCAGCTTGGCAGACCTTGTTTTTCCATGATCTCCTCCCCATTTGCCTAACTTAGGAAGGGTGTAAAATCTTCAGAGGCCAAGTCTTAGAATTTTTTTTTGTGTGTGTGGATACTTAAATTGTTCCTCCTACCTAGTCATAGGCCAATATCCTAATTATTACAGTGTTTACTTTTCTTCTGTGTTGGAGTACCTTGGTATCATGTGAGAATTTGAATGATAGTCAAAACTGAAGGTAATGCAATTCATCCTAAGCTATGAGCATACCTTAAGAAACGAAATGCCCTGAGAACATTTATAAAATAGGAAGTGCCTTAAGTCTTGGGAAACCTCAGATCTAATTGTGCAGGGTGAAATGATTGAGATAAACTTTGGACAAGTATGTAGCCTATGGGATACTTAATTCAAACTCAGCCTTAAAGCGCTTGGATATTGACCCATATTCTTAGACAAATGTACTAATTCATTCTCCTAGTTATGAAACAATTCTTCCCACTGCTGCATTAAAAGTCCAAAAAGTATATATATATATGGTAAGCTTGGCTTACCAGATCCTTTGGGACTGGTTGATGCAGCTGTTAAAAGGCAAACACAATTTAGATTAGGAATCCATTGTAAAGACAGAATACAGATCTAAATCGGTGATTTATGTCCTTACAAATGATTTGCATGCTATTGCCTCCCCATGTCGAAAGGAATAGCGTTAGCATAAAACCTTATTCATCGCTCGCATGTCTTCATGTGGATGAGAAAGAACTCTCTCAATGGGAGTGCTAAATCTGACCTTTCATAAACAGACACACAGTGACTCTTCATTGCTTGTTTATATTTGCAGTACTAAAAGATTAATTGATTGTTCAATAAATTATCACTTTACAGATCGGATTAGTCTCTAAAACAAACCACCGATCATCTTGTTAACATGTAGATATAAATGAACTGTTTTCAATAGGATGAACGTTATCCCCTATGTAGGTGTGGCAATTAGATTATTGATTTTAGGTAAATGTCTAGTTAATTATGCAATAGGCTTCATTTCTTCTGTTAATTAAGATACTGCTCCTTTAAGTCAATAAACTATAGCCTCAGGAGAAACGGGAAGTTCCCAGTACAGAGTCAAAGTACTTCTCACTGCACCAAATTGGACAGAATGTGTGCCCCCTCTTCTTCCTTCAAAACAACAAACCAAACGAAGAGAAAATTTTAAGAGGGAACTGCATTTTAATTCACTCATCGTACATTTCTAGAATCAAGATTAAATGGAAATCTAATAGAAATATTTAATTTGAAGGGAAATCACACACTTCCTTTCATAAAACTCAGTCTCAAAACAGTTATCTCTGTCTCACCTGGTTTCACAGTGACCAGATCAAACTCGCTTCTTTCAGCAGTCTCCAGTAGGATCCAACTCCTTCGACAAAAGAGTGACCCTTATTGAGGTGTTCATCATTAATCTCAACTAGCAGGTTGAAAGCTCCATTTTCAGAGTGGCCCTGGGGATAATGCCCTTATCCAAACCAAGTATTCCCACCCATACTCCTTGTCCTGCTTTCTTGCTTTTCACCAAATGTTGACCCGTAAGTGCTGACTTTGTTCCATTTGGAAAGAGGTCGCCTTTTTTTTTTTTTTTTCGTGGAAGGGTGGGCTATCTGCGGGAGCATATGAGGGTCAGAAGTGCTTTGACAGGACTCCTGGAATCTGGACTTGTCTCTGCCCCTCACTCTAATTTCACAACTTGCGGAGGCTTCTGACCCTTTGGTTGATTCCTAGCTTTTCTTTGTCTATTCTGGCTTCAGTGCTGAAGTCTCAAAATTGTCCGTCTTGCAAAGCTGATAATGTTTCCTCTATCGTAGAGGTACAATATAAATTTAATGAATGAACTGAGGGATGGGAGCCAAATTATATATTTGGGAGGTGTCATAGAAAAATTATATACTTTAAGGTTACTAATGCCCAGGTAATAATGACCTGAATGTTTTCTTCTTTTGGACATTAACTTACGGGTAGTCCACAGAAATAATAATCGCAGTGATAATCATTAACATTTATTGAGCACTTAGTTTGTTTCACATGCCACCCCAATGGTATGCATCATTGTATTTAATCCACACAATAACACTTTTCAATACATACTTTATCATCCTCATTTAAAGATGGAGATGTTGAGGCATAGAACACGATGTCACTTAGTTACTGATTGGAAGAATCGAGTTTTCTATATATTAAATCCCAGGAAAATGTTACTGAATGTGTGCTTTTAATAACCCAGAAACTAGTAATCAGTCGACAGAATGAATGACCAGAGACAAAGGATCTAAATAATGTATCCAGTTGACCACTTGACCTGAAATCTCTTTGGTAAAAATAATAGCCGATATTTAATAAGAACTTACTTCATTTTCTCATTTCCAAAGGGAATATACGATTGCCACTTTATTGATCACATATTAACCACTGGAGAAGGGGCTGTTTTCACGAGGGGGCTGGGGTTGAGCACAGGAATATTTATGAATCCAGTGTCAGCATCCCTCTGTGCTAATGATCTTAGAGCTAGAGACAAGAATAACACGCAAATTTTTTTTCATTATTTAACTTTTTAAATCAAGAGCCATTGTTTTACATCCTTGTTAATATTTTGACAGTAGAGAAAAATCTTTTTCTCTTGACTGACGTATTTGCCCAGAACACAGAATTAACTACAGACCAAATCCACATTATATTTTTATTTGAATATTCCCCCAATATTGGACATAGTCCTTCTGATCACAGAATGACGTTTTCTGCTTCTTCAGAACCAGGATAGTCCCTTTTATGGAAAAAGTTATAATTAGTTGGAGAATCCTAAACTGTGCCTGTTAAAAATAATCCCCATGCAAGAAACCTGGAAAAAGTTGTACTGGTGTTTGCACGAAGCCTGTTATACATAATTTTCTGAAGCTGTTTTCAATCATGCAAATTATTTTTTCCTTTGCAATATGCTAATGCAATCTGATTTATTTCAGTTGTAAAAGTTAATTACAATGTGTTTGTGAGTCCCTAAAGATGATGTATTAAATGTTTATAACCAGGATTATTAAAATGTCCTGTCTCGATTACAGAGCTTCTCTTTCAAACACTAGAACTAATTGTAGCCTTAAATCACAACAACCTCACCGTTAAAATTAACACAAGGGCAACATTGCATAATTTTAATTAATTTTAATTTGGCCAAAGCAAATTAATTTTTGTTTTTTAGAAGGACAACTAAACTCTTTTGTAGCCTGCTTCCACTGAACATGGAGTTCATAAACTTCTTTTCTTCCTACCATTTCATTCCTCTGAGGATTATAATATGGGGTTGAATCCATGTTTATGTTGCAGTTCCAATTTTTATATCTGGTTGTCACCTCTCCTCTTCACATTTCAGTAAGGAAATGAAACCGGAGGAATGTATACTGTTCGATGTATACAGGTCTATGCTAGTTTCATAATCTTTTTAGCCCAAGTCTTCACAGTTAATGATGTTAAGAGTCCAGGAGAGGTGTGCTTCTATCTTTAGCACCCGTGAAGAAACTGCCAACACCTCTTTCAAAGTTTGCAAAACAAATTTCTAAATAATACCTACCAGAAAACATCACGTTTATATTCTTTCCACCTCCTTGTGCTTTATATTGTGCCAAAATTGTTTATATCTTTGTCATAACTAGTGTAACATCTTCCCCTGCTTTTGTATTTTTATGCTATCTGTAGTAAT
Source organism: Scalopus aquaticus (assembly GCA_004024925.1). NCBI lineage: Eukaryota > Metazoa > Chordata > Mammalia > Eulipotyphla > Talpidae > Scalopus > Scalopus aquaticus. Next base: position 69,774 of record PVIJ01002015.1, read on the forward strand.
TACATTCCCCTCTATCATCTGTGGTTCTATTTATTAATGTTTTCTCTCTTCTTTTTGTTAACTTAGCTAGACTTTTATCTATATTGTTTATCTTCTCAATAATCAGTTTTTGTTGTTTTTTTTTAATAGCCTTTTTATTTCTCTTTCATTTATTTCTGTTTTTACTTTTATTTTTTTTGTCCTGCTAATGTTGGGTCTCGTTTGTTCCTCTTTATCAAGTTGCTTTATGTGTGATGTTAGATTTTGAGTTGGGGATTTTCTTACTTTTTAACATGGGCCTGTATTGTAATTATCTTCGCTCTCTAGACTGTGACTCCCGCACGGCTTAGACTGTGGTAGCTAACAATATCATTTTCGTTTGGCTTAGGGATTTTTTTATTTATTTTATAATCAAATTATAGATTTGATTTCCTACTTAATCCAATTGCTGTTAGTCTCCATGCTTTTATAGTTTTTGCTGTTTTTTTTTCTTATAGTTGATGTCTAATTTTGTGGCATTATGTTCAAGGAAGGTACTAGGTGTAATTTTGAGCATTGTGGTTTTATTGAAAATAGATCTGTGTCCCAAGATATAATTTATTCTTGAAAATGTTTTATGTGATTTTGGCAAAAATGTCTATGCAGCAGTATTTGGGTAGAGTGTCCTATAGATATGTGTTAAGACATATCTGACGCTGTTCCTCATTTATAGCCGATGTTTCCTTATTTATATTTTATTTTGTTGATCTCTCTATTGGCATCAATGGGGTAAGAAGGTTCCCTATTATTATTGTTGTGTTAAAGATTTATTTCTTAAGTTCTGTTAATAATTGTCTTGTTTAAATTGGTTCTCCTTCATTTGGTGCATAAGTATTCGAGTGTTATTTTTTTCTTATCCTTTAAGTTATCCATTAGTTATATAGTGTCCTCGTCTATCTCATCACTTCTCTTAATGACTGTCTATTTTATCAGATGTAAGTATAGCTGATCCTGATATTTTTTGGTTAACATTTTTTTAAGATTTATTTATTTATGCATACAAGCTGGGGTACAGACCAGAGGTGTGGGGTGGCGAGAGGGTTCACCAGAGACAGAGTGGGGAGCAGAACAGGCAGATCAGAAATATACTGCTGAGGGGAGCAGCGGGCGAGGCAGGAGAGGTCTGCTGCGCCATGTGGAATCTCCCCGGCCGGGCCTCGAACTCGCATCGCCACTGCCGACAGCTCCACAGCGCAGCGCTTAACCGCTGCTCCACCAGGGAGGCCCCTGGTTAACATTTGCTTGTGTAACTGTCTTTAACCTTTCGCTCTGTGCTCCTGCTTTTCTTTTTTGGTAGAGTGAGTTTCTTATAAATAGCAGATTGGACTTTGCTTTGAAATTCATTCAGCTACGTATTTTGACTGGTGAGTTCAGGCTATTTACTGTTAAGGTTATTACCAAGGCATAGTACTTACTGTCATTTTGTTCATTTTATACATGCAGGTACAAGAGAAAGTTTGGTGGTTGAGCAAGAGCTGGAGAAGTTTGATTGGAGGTAGGGAGATAGAGGACTCATAAAAATAGTGAAATTCTGTCCTGAAGACAATAGAAGTGGGATATGGTAGGATACACACACACACACACACACACACACACACACACACACACACACACACACACGAAGGACTTGAGTGGTGAAATACTGGACATGAAAAAGTTCTAGTGATATTTTATGCCCTATAGCAGTTCTGTGAGTGAATGACAACATAGTTCTTGTTTTAGATCAGACTGTGTACAAATAATAGTAGTTTAATTCAAAATCTTTAACCTCTGCATAGATTACTTCCTTTAGCAATGTTAGGTTTACCTTTTGCACATTACTTTATAGAGGCGCTGAAATGTGGGCATTGCCCACAAAACAACGCATCTTTCAATGCCAACCCCAATGGATGTGACAATTCCATTTATCTTAATCTTTGTAGCAGTGGTATAAATATAATTTGTATTGTTCTACAGAAACTATTTCAGTTTTTGAAAAATGTGCAATCAGCTGCCTTCCTCTCCAGTGTAAGGTACGTGTGACCGGGAGACCTTTCCAAAATAAAGTTGTAAAAGTACTTAGATAATAGATAAGGGCTATTCTGCCCAAAGTGGAATGCATGTGAGGAGAAGATGATAGACATCTTGCTGGAGCCTAATGTTTCTAGATAAACATTTCTGGTCGTGGATGATTTTAAAACACATATCTGCTTTCCTGTGTTTCTTCTATTCACTATTATTGTTGAATCCAACTCTAAAATTGGCATTCGTGACAGAGTTGCAACTTGTTCTCCATGAAGGGTTATCAAGGCCATAATATGCAGTTTTCCTCTTTCCAGAGCCTTAATTGTACTAGTAATCTCACAATTTACTTTGAATTGTGAGAAAGAGGGGGCGGGAAGAGCAACAAGAAGAGCGAGCTGGGTTGCGAAACATGGAATTGTTATGTCATAACTGCACCGTTTCTCATCGGAAAATCTCTTTCCTTGCTATGGGAAAAAATTAAGATTCCTTAGAAAAAGCAGAAGGAATGAGACACTTGTCTCCTCATTCTCTCACATTTTTGCAGAGTAGAAGCAGCAAAGAACTCCCATGTCACAATGAGTCACCCCACTGGAATTCACACATAACACAAGATGTGGGGCTACACATTACGCAATGTCAGATGCAACCGTTGCAGTTACAGCACGTTTTCTAACAGGCAACAGCAAGTGAGCCCTATCTCACTCCCTCTTTCCAAATCCCGGCTTCTGTGTTGCCACCTGTACTGTAAATAAAGCGGTAGCGTTCCTCGGGATATATAGAAATGTGTGGAGACAAAGCCGAGAACTGGTTGGGGAAAGAAAAGACAGTGAATGCCTTTTGCTGGAAGCCAAGGATGAAAAACTGAACAATTATGCACACTGCAATGTGGGAAGATTCCGCAAATCTTGTTAAAGAGAGTTGAGTTCAAACATAATTCTATCAACACTGATACTGACAGCGTTCCCAAGTCATATGGCTGATTTTACTCTATGTTTCCAAAGTCATATGGCTGAGTTTGCTCTATGTTTTATTCTGCTAATGGTTGTGCTATCTAAGCTGGAAGGAAAATCTAAAGTTACATCTGGCAAGAATATAGCAAATCCCCAGGAGGTCTGTATTAAGGTAGCCATTTAACTAGCAGGTGTCTCCATATTTGTATTCAGTATCACTTAACTCCAAGGGTTTTATGCTAAGAAAGCATGTATGTAGACCCGATTACATATTATAAGTTGTTGACTGCTTTGTAATTGTGTCATTCTTACACATATATTTCTTATTACAAATGTGATGGAAATATATAGGTTTGAAAATTTAGAAAATGCAAATGCACACGCACACACACAAAGTGGAGGGGGAGAGAATATGATGGTTATCCCAATGGTATCTACAGTTCCTTGATTTTAAAATCAATCCACTATACGTTTTCTGTTGTAAAATTAGATTCATCATTGCAATACCTAGACTAAAATTGTTTTAAAATACCTCTGAGAGAGGGGTTGCTGAAAGGACTAATAAATGTAAATCAAGCTCTGAAAAGGGAGTGTCAAGAGGAAGGATTTTAAAAATTTGTCTGTTAAATGGTGGGGGACAGATTAGTGAGAGGACTGAAAGAAGTCAGAAAAAAAATAATTTCATATTCTTTAAACCGTCATTAGAGTTTTAATAAATCTAGGCATTCCCTTCATCTAAATTTATTTTTATCGTACAGATTTGGAACTTTCTTACTTGAGCTCATCTATCGTAGCCTCCAATTACAGCCTGCACTGCAAGTGGGAAAAGGAGCTTGAAGGATGACAGGCAGCACCATGCAGCTTTACTGAATCGTGGGGCACTGGGAAATGGGAAGAGTTTAAACAGGAGAGGCAGAGAGAGTGTGTAAATTGAGGAGAGGTGCTTGTAAACTGTTGAAAGTATGGCGTTACACTGAAGTTGATGAAGAACCACTGACTATGTTTGTTTTGAGAAGCATGTCCTCTGTGCCCAGTGAATAGAGCAGTGGAAGAGTGGAGCTGGTCGTGGGAGATTAGCCCAGGTCATAGACACGAGCCGCATCAAAGCAGACCTGCGTCAGAGCTGTGGTGGAGGTGCACAGTAGAAGGCAGACTACGGAGTAATTCGATTAAACAATACTGCTTGGTTACTACCTGGAAGACAGAGAGGGAGAGGGGAGACAGCAGTGCTGTGACTTCAGAGGGGAAACAGTGACATACATTTTTTTCAGAAAAAAATTGTGGCAGGAAGATTGTGAGTTGAGCTTTGCATAAGATTTTTTTGGTATTCAGGGAACATCTGGGACATTAAGTGGAGTAAGTGGTTTTAAATACAGGGTTGGATTTCTGGACAGTTATTTAATAATAGCTAAAACAGATGATGTTTATTATGTTCCAGAAATTTCTAAGTGCTTTACATATTTTAATTCACTTTATTCTTAAAACAGCCAAATCAAACCCATTTTAAGATGATGAAAAAGTCAACCAAGGTTAAGTGATTTCCCTATTGTCGCGTGACTGGCAGGTAGTGGAGCCGTGAGATAAAAGCAATTATGTGGTTCCTGAGTCTGCATTTGTAAAAATTATTATTAAAGTGATGTTGGCCTTATAATATAGTATGAGTTTCAGGTGTACCGCTTTGTATTTCATCATCAGTTTACACTCTATTACGATCACCTCCTGGAGTCTATATTCCACCAATACCTTACCATTGACCCCTTTTACCCATTTAACTCAACTCTGCCCGTTTCCCTCTGATAGCCACCATTCTGTTATCTAAGTCTAAGGGTTTGGTTTTGTGGTTTTCTTTGTTTGTTCATGTGCTTTGTTTCTTTATTTTCCACCTATATGTAAAATCATATGGAATTTATCTTTTCTCCATCTGACTTGTTTCATTTAGCAACATCTCCTCTAGGTCAAGCTATATTGTCCCAAAAGACAATATTTCATGTTTTGTTTTGTTTTTATCAACTGAGTAGTGTTCCGTTGCACATACACACCTCATCCCGTCCTGCTCACCTGGACGTGGGCCTGCCGTTGTTACTATATCTTGGCTATGGTGCAGTAAGCATCAATCTTTGCACATTAGTGAGTTTACATTCGTAGCCACTACACTATAGTTGTGGGAGAAGAAAAATTGAAACTCTGGCAGATTATAAGATAGACATTGGAAAGGAGAAGATGAGGAGACGAGATCAGGTACACTCAGGGTGGTGGGTCTATAAAAGCAGGAGAATAAGGAGAAGGAGGAAGCGAGGAAAAGGAAGACAAGGAGAAATAGAAGGAAGAGGAGAAGAGGAGGAGGAGGAAGTTGAGAGGGAGAGAAAAGAGGCGTCATGTCGTGGAAACCAACGAGACTACTGGATGACGGTTCAGAACCAAAGTGCAGCCCAGTCAGCCTGGACCTGGAGGGCGCCCCTCTGCTGGCACTAGGAGGTGTAGGCTGAGTTGGCCAGAGCGTGTCAGTGAGATGCTGCCAGGGTCCGGCTCATCTAGGCTTGGTGGGTCATGGACTGGAAGACTGAGGAAATGTTCAGTTTTTTCAAGATATTTGACTGTGAAAAGAGAGAGGATGTGTTATTGCTTCTTTAGGGTGTCATGAGGTAGAATAAGGTTTGTTTTTTTTTTACATCAATTTTTAATCTACAGTTATAATGTTATCATGTTTCTAGGTCAGTAAGAAAAGACGCATCCAAGAGAAAACTGTGGGGAAGGAGAAATGTCATTTATGGAACGAGTTGTTGCAAGATCAGAAGATACTTCCAGTGCAGATGATTTAAACATACTCTCGAAGAATAAAAATAGACATTATTTTTTTGCACTTTAAAAGGTGAAAGAACTACAACCGTACTTCCTTCCCTTTTGAGAAATGAATTTTGATGCATTTGTCTAAATTCAAAGGGTGACAGGAGAGCAGGTGTGGGTGTGGTGACCAGGCCTGGGGTTGAGATAGCGCCAAGGGCTACTGACGCCCTCGCCCAGAGGAGACACAGAGCAGTGACTCTGCCTTCAGCTGGGGTGTCGAGGGCACTGGGATTATGGGTTTTCTACAAGTTCCTTCAAAGTTACCTTACAGGACCTGTCTAATGTTTTGAAGTAAGTGAATAAATATTAGCTGTCTTTTGCTTAAGTTCTGAAGGTCAACAACAATTTTTCTTCGTTTTTAGAGATAACTGCGAATCCTCAGTCATAAGAATGTCAAGTAAGCATAAAGCTGTCTTACTGAATACCTTCTCTCTCTTAGGCAATATATCTTTATTCTTTTTTTTTTAAGATTTATTGGTTTATGCATGCAAGCTGGGGTGTAGGCCAGAGGTGTGGGGTGGTGAGAGGATTCACTAGAGACAGAGCAGGGAGCAGATCAGGCAGACTGACTGAAGTACACTGCTGAGGGGAGCAGCGGGGAGACAAGAGAGGTCTGCCGTGCCAGGTGGGAATCTCCCTGCCTTGGTATCGAACTTTTGCTGCAGTGGCTCTGGATAGCTTCATAGTGCTGCAACTTAACCCATTGCATCACCAGGGAGGCCCAATATATGTTTATTCTAACATAGATTTTAGTTTCCTCATTTTATATGGGAGATATAAACCTCATAGGGATATAAGATGGAAATCCAGGTGGATGGATTATAAATGGAGTCTTTTTCCAGCAGGTCAAACTATGGCTGGTATTTGCAAGGCATTTTCTATATGGTTTTGAAACAATTGGCAAATTGAAGCAAAATGAATTTGTATGAGGAGGACAGTGGTAGCGCCATCTCATTCCAGAGTTTCAAACACAACCAGGCTCTTTCTGAGGCCAATTTCTTCATATTTATTTTGGTATACTTACTATACGGTCATGGCTTAGAAAACTAGTGGTGTAACGTGTGCACAGTTTCCTGGAAGGCTGTAGATAAGCAATGAGACTGATGATCATGTGTGTAGACCATGGCTTCTTCATATTCTCAATCATAAAATGCTCAAGAACATTGATAAGATTTGATTTGCCCAATATTTTCACTAACATGGGTGATTGCATAAAATTAAGACAAACCAATTCAGATAGGGTTGGATGTTATTACCAGTGATGAGAAAGGCACACACAGTTGCTGACAAGTACTAGTGGCCAGTCTAGTAAATCCATGGCAAGAATTTATTTTCAGAGTCAGTCCTTGTTCTTGGAACTCTTCCTTATTTTTCTTCTTCAAGAGCTGACTATGGATACAGTCCTGAGATTTACTTTTCCACTCTGTTTCAAGTCAGTTCCTTGCTTTTAGTGTCTGGGCCTCACAACCTTCAGGTCACGAGCAACAGAAATCAGGAATTTAAGGAAATACACCCCTTAAATATATCTAGCAGAAAAACAGAAAGTGTGCAAAGAAGAAGGGACTCACATTCAACTCTGCTTTCTGCTCTGACTTCTGAAGTCTCAACCCTGGGGCTTCCAAAAGAGATCTGAGTTGCAGTTTATCCATCTGTGTACTGATTCAGCAGACAGGGATTCCGTCTTCTCTTGGATTCTGGAACAGGGATTATAAACAAGAAATTAGCGGAGTAGTCAACATAGAAGAAGATATTCATTTACTGAGTCAACATTTATTTTTCGAACGGGTCTAGAAAGCACTAACTCAGTGACCTGCTTCCCTCTGATGAAATCACCTCTGATGATTCTGAGGCAGTGAGAAGATTAAACAGCTGGCAGGTGGTAGGCAGTGATGGTCTGTGGGCCTGTCTGCCCAAGTATTTATTGATATGGAGACTTGGGGAAGGTGGCCTTCCTGACAAGTTGTGGGGTCTCTCTGCTCTATCACCAAATTTGAAATGTGGAGCTGTGGAAGACCTCATCAAAAGCAGGGCATTTTTACATCTCCTTTTCATATGTTTTTCAAATTAGTGGGCCTGAGGGGATGTTGAAGAGAAGCATCCAATTTACTTAAAGAATTTTACTGGTTGTAGACATTGCATGCTCAAAAATTAAACCGGATGATTACTGTCAGCTGAAGAGCTGGGTCAGACTTTAAAGTGCAGAAGAGAAAACTCTCAGTGAGAAGTCTGCTCATAATCACTAATGCAAATGGATAAGCATACTGAACAGCTAACACACGGGTTCTCTGAGTTACCCAAGGATGCAAATCCACCTGTTTAGCCTTCAAACATGAAGTTTCCATAGTTAATTACAAAGGGATCTGGTGGAAAATGCATTATTTGATCAAATTCAATAACCTGACCCACTAGAGTTAACTGATCTAGCCCCCAAATTTATATCCCCAAGTACCAACACACTTTCTTCATAAGAGAAGGGAATCCCCCAGAAGCTGGAGAACTTGGAAGCTAGCCACTTCTTTGTTATATGTTTATCATACAATACATGAATATGGTAACTGATTTTACCTCTTGGAATTTTACTCTACTGAATGTAAAATGGGGCTAAGGTCACTGAAATCAGGAGGTCAGTAAGCATAGGGCATAGTTCCAACTTTGTAGCTACTTCTTTCCTGAGCCCAGACCAACCTTTGTGTGACTTTTGTTTAACTTCCTCCTCTGTAAAATGAATGTGGTGGTGGTAGGATTGGAATTCAGGGGACTTTAGCACAGGTAATTTGATTTTGGGTTTTTTTTTTTAAGATTTTTTTTTTTTTATACATACAAGCTGGGTACAGGCCAGAGGTGGGGCGGTGAGAGGGTTCACCAGAGACAGAGAGGGGAGCAAAACAGGCAGATTGTCGGAAATACACTGCTGAGGGGAGCAGCAGGAGAGGCAGAAGAGGTCTGCTGTGCCATGTGGGAATCTCCCCAGTCGGGAGTCGCCGACAGCTCCAGAGCGCAGCGCCTAACCACTGAGCCACCAGGGAGGCCCTGATTTTGTTTCTTTTAATCCTTCAAATTTCTTTAATGTTAGCATTCCATCATGATAAAAAAACACCCTACGTTAATAGAACAATGAAAAAGTATCTAGATGCTCATCTCAGTAGATATCAAAAGGAACTTATTTAATTCCATATTATATTCTTCACAAAGCCTCTTCATAAACTTGAAATAGAAGTATAATTACTTAGCAAGATAAAGAACATTTTTATTTTAAACCAGTGGACATCAACCCTATTAATAGTGAAGCAAGATTAGTTCCATGCTACCTGAATAGTCTGTTTTGAAAAATATGGATATTTACAGAGTTGGCACACTGAAGATGGTTACTAATTGGTAACTGCTAGTAATATTTAATTGCAAGGTATATTACTATTTCTACTGCTATTATTGAATCTGTTTTACAACGCAGACTAACATTGGGACATCGAAGACAATTACTGGGATAAAGTAAGATAGCAGAGGACCTGCTGTGCTATACCAACAGGAAGGCACTTTAGTCTATGTAGGACGACATAAAAACAGAGTAGCTCCATGAGCATATCTGAGCCTTGCTGATTACTCTGACTGCTCTTCAATCCATCTGTGCAGATGGATTGAGGAGACAAAAGTAGAATTGGGACATGAAGAAAAACTGTAGGCTTAAAATAGGGTGGTGGCAACAGAGACAGAAAGAGAGAGATTCAGGATACATCTAGAAGGCAAAATATCCATGATTCTCAGTGGCAGGGCAAAGGGAAAGAAGAAGGAGAGGAAGTAGGTGTCAGTCTGGACAGTTTGGACTCAGAACCAGAATGTCCTTGGAGCCGTCACTTGGATCCAGCAGTGCTCTGTCCACAGGGGGCTGATTATGCTCGGAAGCATTTCCTCCTGGGAAAAAGATCCTTTGCTTTCATCAAGTTCTCAGAGGAACCTATATCCCCCCATACGTGCAGCCCCACTTAACTAAATGTCTCTACAGTTTTTTTATTTCCCTCAGTAACATCCTTTGATGAGTCTGTGATTGCTAAGTAGTAAGATATTCAGATATGACATTTAAAGGTTGCCTCCATTTGGTTCCCTTTCAGATGTGTTGAAGATGAGCTAATGATTTTTTAAGGTTTCTTAATCAAAAGTCTCCACATACCTAAAGGGACTATGGAAAGAACACCTTGGGGACCTTTGGGCACCCAACAATAGATGCAAATGCTGAGTTTAGGTGCGTTTTCTAGGAGAATCAATAGTTTTCATAATATGCTCATATTCTCAGTTATAGAAAGATCAAGAGCCCCAAATATTGATCTAATCCAGTCCAATCCAATCCAATCCAATCACTGATTTAGTGTCGGGAATTTGCTCCCAATATTTTCACTATGATGGGTGATCAGGTAACATTAAGACAAATAATTTTGACTATGCCACTGGATCAGCCATTTTAGCTGCTAAGCAGACAAACCGTGTCTCACCAACAGAACCCTTCATTCTAAAGTGAGCTGCTTAATGTAAATGCTTAAGGAATTCAAGTACTGTAAGCAGCGTTCCTCTGCCTTGTTTCTTTTTATCCTCTCATTTTCTCCTTCTTTATGAGTCAGTGTTCTAGAGAGTAGCATCATTGATTTAAAAATTTTGAATATCTTGTATACGATTTCTTCCACCAAAATAACTATTCTTACACTGGAATGTACTTTGTCGTTATTGAAAACAATTTAGTGTAATGAATCAAGAGCTTTAAAAAACTTCATACACTTTGGCCACACACCTAGGAGTCTATTCTGAGGAATAATCTGAAATATAGACAGAAGAAATGCTTTTTTAAAAAGTTTTCCTTGTTACATAATTCATGAAATCAAATGACAAAGAAACATATTGGACTAAAAGGTATTGATTAAATAAATTACAGTATAGCCACATACTGCACTATGCAGCAGTTAAAATGAAGCACACTCAAAGGCTTATATTTGAGTGAAAGTAAGTGAAAAATCAGGAAAAAAATTGCAGTCTGCAAAGAAAAACTAACAATAACGGGTTATTGTTAGGTACTGGAATAAAGGCTAATTTATTGTCTGCTTTATAGTTTTCTATTTTTACACATTTTTACAATGTTACTGTATCATTGCAAGTATATTTATAAGCTGTTCTCGTACTTTAAAATGCTAATACATTACACAGTTCACAATGAGAACGCAATTTAAAATACATTATTATGATATTCTGTACATGAAATGTGTAGATGAAAATATTCATTTCAACAACTCTGAAGTTCAGTCTTTCTATGTATTTCAGTGATTTTGCAACGAAAGGTACATTTCACGTAAGTTTATAATTGTTCGGCCCCATTAAGTTCTAAGCTTACTTAATGACACTATTCCTTGTTTTCTTTTAGGTAAAATAAAGTTCTGTCAGAGCTAATTTTGCTCACACACACCACAGATATTTGATGCTATTTTAAGTGTACATCTTTGAGGAGGGAAAATCAAACACATTTACTTAACCTTGTCCTGAGGCAGCTGGAAGGGCAGACGTGTTATGGCTTCCCAATGTCCACAGATACCGCTGGTCCAATTTTGCAACTTTGTGAGACTCAGTGGTGATCTTCCAGAGAGAGGAAAAAAAGACAGTCCAGCTCATGTCCCCATCTGCACCTGTTCAAACTCAAAATCCTTTCAAGTTGCACTGATTAAACTCCAGCTCTTTTGAATTATCAATTGCAACTTACTGGTCTTTGAACAACATAGACTCATGCTGTGAAATTTTGAAAGCCATTATTATATGCATAGTATTTAGGGAGAGATGAAATCCTGCCTTTGTGATTGTCCCATAGAGGGCAATTGCAAAGACATGCAGGCTGAGGAAACGCTTCCTCTGTGGGCCTAGGAGTTTACTCCTTTGCAGTTGGTCCCTCAGATAAGAGAGTATTCCCTTGTGTTGTCACTGGGGCTTTCCATCCCTCACTGGCTGCTTCATGCCCTCCTGAGCGTTTAGCCGAACACCAGTACCAGCATGTCAGAATGGATGTGTCTTTATCAATGAACTAAACTATCTGCGATTTGTTTGGCATTAGGGAAGGAGAGAGCAGCTGGAAGGCACTGCGGTGAAGGAGAAAATCTGGCACATTTCTCAAACAGAATTATAAATTGTGAGGCCCACTGATCTTGGTTCAAGTCTCTTTTCTGGGAGGAAGACTGAAAAGACATAGCAACTAATTCCACAATTAACTAAAATTGAAGCTGATGGGCTGCTCCCGTGCCCCGAGTTTCCAGCACAAGGATAATTCCAGTTGATTCTCCACAGTCCTTTCAAAATCTGATTTCTTTGTTCAGAAGTCTTACTGGGGTTGAGTGTCAATAAATTCCTGATATGTGAGCCCAAAATGTACAGTTAAAAAAGTTCTTATACTAACTTGACTACATGATATGCTAATAATCTTGGATGACACAATCCACGAACGTAACTGGCAGGCAGTGTTTTGGCTTGTGTACAAGTTTTGTTGAATACATGCTATTGATGAAATGTCCCTTGCTAACTTGTGATCAGACAGCAATGTCTTGTTTATATATGTATATATTATATATATGATGTATGCATATATTATATATGTAATCTAATGAATGCATGCATATACATATGTATACATGCAGATATGTACACGTATACATAATGTAATAGTAAATATATTGTCCATATGTGTGTCTGTATGAATACGATATAGACATGGGTACAGACACACATAGACACACACACACACACACACACTCAGAGTCCAGTTCTCTTCCTTACTGTGCCACAATCTTTCTGTTAGTGAATTACTTAGAAGAACCCAATATTGATCATTTATTCAACAAATTGAATACATTTAAACATTGAAAATAGAAACACTTCCTCGTCTCAGGAATCTGATCTTGTAATAAAATAGGTAAGAGGGCCCTCTCCTACGCAGAAAGAAATAAATCTTAAAATAAAAAAGACAAGAAGTGAACAGATAATATGATTCTTAATTATAATAAGTCCCTTGAAGGATATAAAACTGGGTGATGATGTCAACTCAAAAGGAAGATCAAGGGCTCCTTTGACCCGGGTGGTCAGGGAAAGCCTCTCTAAGAAAGTCACATTTGACCTGAGACCTGCTAGGGAAGAAGGACTGAGATCCCAGGATATTAGGGAGCAGCGCTCTAAGCAGAGCAGGAGAGGCGACAGCACCATCCCTAACACGAGATTAATCTTAGCTGACAGACTCAGCTTCTAACCGACCCATATCCCTTCTCTGTGCCATTTCTTCCTCTTACCGCTACCCTTTCTCTCCTTTTTGGCAGGTAGAGCTAAAGGTCAGAGACGTCCTGACCTCATGGCTTCAGACCATCAACCACTAGCCAGGACTCCATGACTCCCAGAACCACTATAACCGGTCTAGACTGAGGACAACACAAACCTATACCTGGGAGGTCAACTGGTTTGACTTCCTCACAATCAGAACGCCAAGTAGAAGATGCCAAAGTGAAAGTTCTTCTAGTCAGTTGGAAGCACCATCTCTGCAAGGACATTTCCGTAGCCTGGAGGAGAGTCTGGTGTGGTTGGGTTGAAGTCAAAGCAGCAGGAGTGTTTAGAAACCATCCCCACAGAGAGCGCCCCCAATGCAGACATTCTTCCCAGCAAGGGAAGGGCAAGCTCAGTGACCAACGGTGAATGTGCCGAAAGTGTTCGGATGAATAAGGGGTACGAATGTGGTCTCTGCATCTCAGCTTTTGAGCCACAGGAAATCAGCCTTTCAGTTTTTAAAAGCCCCCAATTTATTCCAGCATTTGCTACCTCCACTTGAGTAATTCCAAAGGATGCTGTATCTATCGCTACCAGAAATGTCGGGCCTTGATAACAGGAGAAGATTGTTGATTTCTTCAAAGTGCAAAGCTGTGAAACCTCAAGGGTTATCCTTATCCCTTTCCTATCTCTGCTGACAAGGAACATAGGGCTGTCGAAGTAGTTTAAAATGCTCACGTTGAGAAAGCATCATCCCTGAGCCATATACTCCCGTGGAATGCTGTCTCCCCAAGCCCCACTTCTTCCCCCAGCCTCTTTTTACTTTACCATTAATATCTAATCTTTTCTCTTCCACTTTCCCCATTTCCTTGGGGCTCTCCCGCCACTAGTTTTAAGAAGGGATATCATCTTTAAGTTCAGGTGGCCTTGGCCTGGCTGGGTGTGAGTGTGAGCACATGTGAGTGTGTGTACATACAGTGCTCCTGTGCTGTTGGACATTGGCATTAGAGAGATGAGACCAAATCCAGACTCAGCTCCATAATAACACCTATTAGATTTGGGGTGATGACTGAACTTTTCTGACTTCCAGTTTCCCTCTAAATAAAATAAGGTAAGTGGTACTTTTTGCAGAGGATATTTTTTGGGGGGTGTGGGGGGCTGAGAAATTATCTACTTAAAAGGACTAACATGAACCAAAGATGACAAGGCAAGGTGTTTTAAGGCTTTGGCCATGTGTTTTAACCTGGACATTGAAGGATATTTCTTTTTTTAGGCCTTTTAATTATTTTTTTAAAGATGTATTTATGCATCTAAAAGCTGGGGTGTAGGCTAGAAGTGTGTGTGGTGGTGTGTGAGAGGATTCACCAGAGACAGAGTGGGGAGCAGAACAGGTAGATCCACTGAAGTACACTGCTGAGAGGAGCAGTGTGTGAGGCAGGGGAAGCTCCCTGGCCGGGGATGGAACTCGTGCTGCAGTGGCTGCCGATAACTCCATAGTGCTGCTGGCCTCCCTGGTGGCGCAGCGGTTAAGCGCTGTGCTGTGGAGCTGTCGGCAGCGGCAATGTGAGTTCGACGCCCGGCTGGGGAGAATCCCACATGGCACGGCAGGCCTCTCCTGCCTCACCCGCTGCTCCCCTCAGCAGTGTATTTCTGATCTGCCTGTTCTGCTCCCCGCTCTGTCTCTGGTGAACCCTCTCGCCGTCTCACACCTCTGGTCTGTACCCCAGCTTGTATGTATAAATAAATAAATCTTTAAAAAAAAAAAACTTCATAGTGCTGAGACTTAACCCTTTTCGCCAACAGAGAGGTCCTGAAGGATAGTTCTAATCTAAAACTTCACATAAATATGGAGGAACAAGTATTCCTAGTTGAAGCAGTAGAATGTGCAAAAGCCTGGGTAGAAAAGAGCTCTGCAAATACGATCAGAGAAGCCCGGAATCGAGTGTGCAGAGACAAAGGAGTGGGCCACGTTCGCGAAATGTGCACCTTAATACAGAAACTCAGAGATAAAGCGGCTTGCTTCTTTCCATCACTCATTCATTAATCGAACTTATTAGCAGTAATTTTCATGGTGTCAGAGATCTCAAAAACTTGTAATTATTTATTTTCGTAATCTTTAGCATCATAAGAACAGAACAATGAGGTAGCTCTCCAAATATTGGGTTAGTCATGATATTGAACAGTTTATATTTACAAGCTAAAAGAAAAAATGTTTCCTTTTGCAAAGGACAGGCATATACCCATCCTCATCTGAGGGGCCGGCACCTCTGAACATCCAGGGCTGCGGTGTTTGTGCCCCAGAATGGCTGAGCTTCACGTCCTGACAGAGCAAAATGCTATTCTCTTCACTGTGTGACTGAATTCTCCCCTACCTCTGTCCCGCTTATAAATATCACAGGCAGCCGCAAGTTACTGCCTGCTTGAATGATCCCCTTTACAAGCCTTTTTCTAGGTTTTTGAGCAAAGGTTTCCCTTATTAATTTTACCAGCCAGCATTCACTTAGCATTTGCTTTGAGCCATAATTGACAGGCAGGGTGACACCAGCCTGAGAGAGAGCCATAAATCAGAAATAATTTCCAAAATTGGCTGAGGGACTGAAGTGTTGAATAGGCAAATATAGGTAAAAATCTCTTTATTAGGGCTGACAGGGACAGCAAATGTCAGCGAAGTGTTTCCTAATGTACCAGGCGAGATTAATTTGGGGGCCCTGGCTGAGCCGATGCTGCGCTGTGCGGTCTCTAACAAGTGCTGGGCAGGCTCCCTGGGAGGGAGTGGCGGGCTTGTCAGGAAGAAGAAGCTGGGTCCTGAGCAGGAGCTCGAATCCTGTAGCCTTCCTCTGCTCCTGGAAAATCACTCTTCTGCCTTCGTCTGCATTTGCATTTTGCATCTTTAGTGCAAAAGAGCTATTAAGTCACAAGCCAAAGAACTGGACAAGATGAGAAATCTAAACATGGTGTGCCAAAGGAAAGCAAAATCCCACACACAGTAGCAGAAGAAAATTTTGATGAGGTGTGGCTATTTGTGAAGTTAAGGCTGAACCTCTTTTGTTTAAAAAAAAATTATTTGGGGCCTCCCTGGTGGCCTAAGGGTTAAGTCTCAGCATTATCACCACTGTGAAATGAGTTCCATCCGGCCAGGGAGCTTCCCACATGGCACAGCAGACCTCACCTATCTCCCCGCTGCTCCCCTCAGCAGTGTATTTCAGTAGATCTTCCTGTTCCTCTCCCCACTCTGTCTCTGGTGAGCGCTCTTCCCCCCCACCTCTGGCCCCAGTTCTTCTATGCATCAACCAATCAATCAATCTCAAAAAAAATAATAATACGAATTAAATTCACATCGTGAGGAAAAATAATAATGCCATTTACCCCTTTTGATTTCAGTGTCATGCAGCTGTGCCCACATTCCATCCCGGGCCAGCCTCCCAAGGTCTGGTCATTCCGTAAAACGTTTACAGAGACTTGTGCTTTCATTTTTTTTTTAAGTTGCATTTTTTCCCTCGGTATCTATTTAAAGATGTTTTCTGAGTTATAGCTGACAGCAGCAAGATGAAAAAAATAGAAAATAGAATGAAAATTATATGATGGGAACAATTATATACCAATATATTCTGGAAAGTATACACAGTGGCAAAATATTGGTCCCAGCTGGAAGGTTCTCCCTCTGACAATTCATAAATGCAATCAGGCTAGAGACTGTAATATGTAGATGTCATTAGGAGATTCATTTTTGGGAAATTAAGGCAAGAAGAGATTTTCTAGTTGATAGTAGGAATACAATAGTTTGGAGGGTCATCTCTTTGGACAAGCAGGAAAATACCCAAATAAAAACATGCTGAGTAGCTACTAATATTAGATATCGGTTGAATGCCAGTCACTGCATGGACATCTTGACTATTTAGTCCTCACAAATCCTGAAAGGCAGTCATTCCTGCTAAAGTTGGTGCAAGCAACAGAAGCTCAAAATAATGATGATAATACAAAATGGTATTTTTTAAACAAAAATATGTAGTGATTAGGTGCCCAGGAGTGACACTGAGTGTTCTCCGGGTTCTGAGTAGCCTCTCAACCACTGTTCTTCTCCCCAGGGTGTCCTCCAAAATGGCAGCAGAGTTCTAGAAGCTTCTGTGTGGTCCCCATGTCAAAGAAAGCAGTCAGGGTGAGCTACCAGAGAATGAGGGAATTGTAGCTTTAGCTCTGGGCCATGAGCCTGACTAAACTGAGGGCTTCTCTTAATGTAGAAGGCAAGAATGAGCCTTAGGGGTCTCCCTGGTGGCACAGGGGTTAAGTGTTGCGCTATCATGCTATTTCCAGCCACTGCAGCTTGAGTTTGATCCCGGACCAGGGAGTTTCCCACATGGTGCAGCAGACCTCTCCTATCTCCCTGCTGCTCCCTCAGCAGTGTGCTTCAGTCAATCTGCCCGTTCTTCTCCCCACTCTGTCTCGGGTGAATCTTCTCACCTCCCTGTACCTCTGGCCTACACTGCAGTTCTTGTCTGCCTAAATAAATAAAAATAAATCTTTAAAGAAAACAAAGAATGAGCATGAGGAGACCTTTAGCAATCTCTGTTTTGCAGGTTAGAAATAGAGCCTAAGAGAAGTAAAATAGTTTTCCCTAAATTAAAACACACACACACACACACACACACACACACACACACACAACAAAACTAGTAAGCAGTTCTAAAGCCCACATTCTTCTCATTTTGCCATAAGGCATAAAAAGAATAAAAACAAACCCAATTAAATTTTTACACTGTCAATTAAATTCAGCCCAATGCAACTAATTCCACCAGCTCATATTTTGTCGTTACCATATGAAAAGAAAAAGAAAAAACCGTTTTAGGTATGAGGCCCTGGGCTGGCTATGAGAGAATACATGGAATAACGTGTAGGTGAAAATATGTCTCTTTGGTCTTGTCTATATATGACAATGTCAATGAAAACATAAATACAGACTAAATCAGAGGTTGATTCCAGGGGGAAATGTGGAAACTTGTACGTCATTTAGTTAAGATTCCAAAGATCCAGGCAGGCAGATTCCCAAAACTGGCAGAAGAATGAATGAAATGGGTGTCAGATTATCATTAACATATATACAAACATCCTAAACAATTAATTTTCCTTATTATTTAGAAATACTGCTATTATATAGAAAGGCAATTTTTTAAAAATTTATTTTACTTTTGCATACAAGCCAGGGTGCAGGCCAGAGGTGTGAGGCTGTGAGAGGATTCATCAGAGACAGAGTGGGGAGCAGAACAGGCAGAGCGACAGAAATCCACTGCTGAGGGGAGCAGTGGGCGAGGCAGGAGAGGTCTCCTGTGCCCTGTGGGATTCTCCCCACTGGGCTATTGAACTCACACCGCAGCCGCAGACAACTCCACAGTGCTGTGCTAACCAGTTGCACCACCAGGGAGGCCCTAGAAATACAATTATTTCTAATATATGTTTAACATGGCATTTTGCAATATTTCCACCCATAATTTTAAGGATTTTAACTTTTTTTTTTGGAAGGGTGGAGCCCATGGAATTCTCATGCAGTAATTTTATTGTTTGGAAATAATAAAAGCTTTCAAATCTTTTTATCATTTTACTCTTCTATTGCACTGACTGGAACGTTAGGAAAAATGAAATAAAAAGGATAGAATAGACTTTCTAATTCATCTTCTGATCCTTGATAGAAATAGTAAGTGTAGCTCCATTAAACATATTTTTATTAACCTAGATTCCTATATTTGATTGAGGATATTCCTAGTTTCCTGAGATTTTTTTTTTATCATGAATGAATGTTGACTTCAGTCAAATAAATTTTTCTGCCCTACTGAGATACTCATGTGATTTTCCCCTTTATCCTATGACTAATAAGTCATCATTTGAATGGTGACACTACCTTTCTGGCGTGGGACAAGCCATGTTTGGACATGACATATTGTCATGCCTGCCTATTTTTGTGTTCTATTTCTATTTCATAACCCCCCATAAACAAGGTTATGCTGAACTCTTAAACCAAATTAAGCTGATCCCTCTTCTTCCTGTCTTATGAAAGTTAGCACATGGCATTGGCACTGAGTCTTAAATGTGTTTTTTTTTTTTAAGATTTATTTATTTATACATACAAGCTGGGGTACAGGCCAGAGGTGTGGGGCACCGAGAGGGTTCACCAGAGACAGAGTGGGGAGCAGAACAGGCAGATCAGAAACACACTGCTGAGGGTAACAGCGGGCGGGCGAGGCAGGAGAGGTCTGCTGCACCATGTGGGATTCTCCCCGGCTGGGCGTCGAACTTGCATTGTGCGCTGCCGACAGCTCCACAGCGCAGCGCTCAACCGCTGCGCCACCAGGGAGGCCCTGAGTCTTAAATGTTTAAATGTTTAAATGAAGGTGTGTGGGTCTGGAGAGTTCACTTGCTTGTGTTGGCAGGGAGAGGTTTGAGAAGCTTTTTAGCTTTGTATTTACCATTTCAGTTGTTAAAGGGTGTGGGCCAGATGTCTGTGTCTTGAGGATTTAAATGTTGAAATCTTCACTGTGGATATAATTGGAGAGGGAGTCAACAGGATGTAATTAAGGTTAAATGAGGTCACAGGGAGAGGCCCTGGTCTGATAGTATTAGTGCCCTTTTAAGAAGCATCTGGAGGCCCTGTGATGCCCTGGATGGAAGCTTTCATCAGAAGACACACGGGAAGGCTCGATCATGGATTTCTAACACCTAAAACCATGATCAAAATTTCTTTTGCTTAAGACACTTAGTCCATAATATTTCATCATGGCAGCCTCAGATGATAAACACAAAGGACTAGGCAAATTTTCGTCTTCCAGTTCACCAATTTGGAAGATTCTGTTTTTTTAAGTAAGTTCTCAAGTAATGTTAGCAATTTGTTGAAATTGTTGAACTTATTTTCAAACATTTGTTCCGAATATGCCATGGGTATTCTTTTAATTTCTACAGCATTTATAGTGATTACTTCTCTTTTCTTTCTTGATATTGGTGTTTGTATTCTCTCTTTTTCTTGATCCAGCCGACAAGCAGTTTATCCATTTTATTCATTCTTTTAAAATAGACATTTTGATAAATTTTCTTATTATCTGTTTCCTGTTGCACTGCTTTCCTCATTGTTCTTTTTTATTGATTGATTTATATTGTCTTGGGGTTAATTCTATTATTATTTTAGTTTCTTAAAGTGGAAGTTATAGACTTTATTAACCTTTATTCTTCTCTTAAGTGTTTAAAGACATAAAATTTATCTAAGAGCTATTTAAACTGTATTCCACAAATCTAGATATGTTATATTTTAATTATTATTCACTTTGGAATAATTTTGGAATTTTTTTTTGGTTTTTCCTGTGTTATTCTTTGACCCCTGAGTTATTAAGACGTCTATAGTTTAATTTTCACATGTTTTAGGCTTCTTTCTATTTATTGTTTCTGGCTTCTGATGTGATTTTATTGGTGTCAGAGGAACTAGTTTAAAAGATTTCATTTTACAATTTATTGAAATGTATTATTTAATTGGCATGTGTTTTTTCTTGTTGTAGTCTCTGTATTTGAAAATGTGTATTCACAGTTGATATGATATTCTATATGTGTCAATTAAGTCATGTTGTTAATAGTGTCATTCAAATCTATATTTGTAAAGATATTCAGTGTTTTATCAATTACTGATAGATGTCTAGATCTCTAAACATGACTCCATATCTAGTTCTCCTTAAGTCTATCCATTTTTTCCATTTGTTTTGAAACTCTGAGTAAATTGCTGTACATATAAGATTGCTTTGTCCTTATAATGAAGTTTTTTTTCCCATTATTAAGTGACCCATTTAATTTCAAATAATGATATTCCATGTTTTAAACTCTGTTTAAAAAATTCTGTTTGATTTCAGTATAAGCCACACAATCTTTTTCATGTTTACAGATCCCACGGTATATTTTCCTCCACTCTTCTACTTTTAATCTAGCTGTGATTTTATATTTAAAGTGTATCTCTTGTAAAGAGCACATTCTCAGGTCTTATTTTTTTATTCATTCTGAAATGTGTAGACTTTTACATGGGAAATGTTTCACTCAATTACATTTATTGTACTTACCTATATGCTTGGGTTTAAGTCTAACGTTCTGCTACTAATTTCCTGTTAGCCCTCTCTATGTTTTGTTCTTCCTTTGTTTCTCTTTTCTTGTCTACTTTTTGAATGAATACGGACATTTCTAATATTCCATTCTGTCTCTTCCATTTATTTTTCAACTGTTCCTTTGTGTATTATTATCATAGTGGCTATGCTAGAAATTTCCATATGCATTCTTTATTCATCAATATCTTTCTTGAGTTAGCTTTATCTGTTCTTTGTATAATGAAATAACCATATAAAGGCGTAGTTTTGTTTAGAATTTCCCCTCCCTTTTGTGTTATGTTTATCATGCTTTTTTACTTTCACCTGTTAAAACTCCAAAATACATTGTGATGACCTTTTTCCTTATTTAGTGTTTTAAAGAGTATTTGACTTTTAAGGAATTTAAGAAAATCAAGTAATCTCTATATTTCTGCAAGGCTCGGAGCATTGGGAGGCCACAGACAATGAGTGTGTGCGATGGTGGCTCCTAGTGAGATACCAGGAAAATGAGGACCCGACAACTGTGAGACTGTCAGCCTGGGAAATCTTCCTGTATCCACTCCCAGCCTCTCCGTAATCATCTAAATTCCCCTGTAAGCAACTTGGCTGAGAGCATTGTCTTTGCATTTAGGGCGTCTCCAGATTCCGCCTGCCATAGCGGCCCACAGATTCGTCAGAAGTCTGGTCTGTGTCTTCTTGCCAGTCAAGGCTGTCCTTCCCGACAGGTCTGCTCCTCAATTTCCCTGCCCCAGCAGCTTCACAGTTGGTTTGATGTCCTATATATATCCTCCTTTCATTTTTTTCCTACATTCTTCATTTACTTAGAAAGGCTTTGTCTTCCTAAAGTTTAGTCCTTTTGGATTTCTCCGTATCAACTATTCTTCAATTTTTGTAAAAAATTGTTTCTCAGCTAATAATTTCTTGTTAGTTTCTTTGCTGCTGTAGTCTTTCATTTCATTCTAAAAATGTAATGCTTTAGAATTTTTCCCTTCCCCTTTTTCTCTGTCTCTTTCTATGGTTTCTTTCTTTGGTATTCTCTCTCTCTCTCTCTCTCTCTCTCTCTCTTCCCCCACCCACCCACACTCTTCCCCTTCTTCCTTCCTTCCTATTTTAATATGTGAAGTAATATTTGCTCCCACCATGTCTTGCTACCTTCAAGGTCTACCAGTAGTCTGAAGCTTAATTTAAGATTTCCTATTCTGTGAAATTCTAAAGTATACACTCACATGTCTGACTCAGCCATTATTGTCCCTTTTCTGACATTATCTTATTTACCAGGTCTGTCACCGGTCTTACATTACACAGGTCTATGTGTATAGATGCCTTGAGAGACTAGTTCTTTCTTCAGTATACACAGTATATCCATATCAAATATTTCTGTCCAGGAGAAGTTCCATTTCCTTGAATGTAGGGCTTATGCTTTTTGTTTGTTGTTGTTTTAATTAAAAAAAAAAACAACTTCATTGCAACTCAATAGCTAGCAGACTGACCGTAAGGGATTTTGTTGGAAGATAACAATGAACATAATGATAACAGAAATTCTCTTGTCTGAAATGGGAGGAAATAAGAAATATGAGATTGTGTTTTCCACATAATGAATCTTCTTTGGTACAATAAAAAATGTAAGGAAGCACTCTCCAAATACACACATACTTACTGTGTATACATTATTAAAACATAAACAGGAGGATCTACAAACATAAAGTCAGGATGTCTGACTCTGCTTAATGTAAATATAGCCAAATGTATCGATAACCTCACATGCTATGACCATTTATTTTATTCTGTGTTGGGCACAAATGTTTAATATAGGCTTTAAGGATTGACAGGTTCTGATATACAAAAACATACAATTATGGTGAAAGAACTAAATTTAATTCAGGGGACTTTATCATCTTTATAAAACACATTAAGGAATTTTTTAAAAACAAACATTTTTTCTAATTGCTCAAAACACAATTCAATATTACTTTCTTTGAAAGCAAACCTCTACTTCTCAGATATTGCTCATTAATGTAGAATCAGATTCATCCATGATTTCAAGATGATGGTCAGCCACTCTAAGACATACTTTCCCTCTACTATGAGGTATGAAAGAAAGCTGGATGTGAGTTGATTCAAAAGCAAGAGAGAAGTGAAGAAGAAGAAACAGTGAGGTAGAACAAATATTTTGTAATTTTTTTTTTACTATTAAAGGAACAGAAAAATGGAACAAAAATTGGAAGAATATATGGAATAAGAGAATGAGTTTGGACTTATAGTAATAATATTAATAATGATAATCATGTTATTATTTTTAATATTCTTTCCAGAGAGTTCTATTTTTGTTTATTCACCATTTGTTTCTCTTTTTCTATGAACTACCTGTTCTTTGCTTATTTTATTGGGTTATTTGTCTTCATATATTCTTGATACTGTGTCTTTTTTTCTACACATATTGCAAAGATTTTCCCCAAACTGTCACTTATTTTTAAATTGGTATCTTATTGCAGAAGAGGCTGAAGGATGAAATCAAATGGTTATTCTAAGGGATGATTCAAACCTGATCTAGAATCAGTAATCTTTGTGAAAATGTCATGATACTAAAACATAAGAGTAGACCATACAGTACTGGACTTCCCCTGTAGGAAAATGTTATATATTGAAACACAAAATAATAGCTTCAATTTGTTAAGACTATAGCTAGAGTTAGTCACTGTGCTTAATAGCCATATATATTCCCTTATCGAATGCCCCAAATCCTGTAAATTAAATATTATGACCTCAATTCCACAGATAAAGAAAATGACTTCTGAGAATTTAAGTCCGTCACAAGATTGTACATTACAAGCAGGAAAGAATCCAGATTTGCACCAGGTCTGACTCCAAACACTATTCAAACATCTGCAGGGGTAACTTCAATAACCATTAAAATTTAAGGTTATCACATCTACCTTTCAAGACAGAAGCGAGTGCCTGTTAAGTAAGGAACTGAATCCTAGTGATGCCCTTTATTAACAAATGTCTGGGGTTCATCTTCTAATTTCCTATGATATTATCATTAATTTCAAAGGATAGTTGCTGGGATATATGGGATGATACATATAAAGCAGTATCTGGCACAGAGTAAGTACTCTGTAGCAATCACTTTTAATGTTGTTATTGTTCAATTATTTTTGTCTCCCCAGCTGATATCCAAATCTTTGTCAATTGGTCCCACACGTGATTACCTATTATTGAGATAAATATCTCCTGCCTCAGTGAACTCATCACTACCTCTTTTGTCCCATTCTAGCTTTCAAAAGTGTCTGTTATTAGAATGTTCCTCACTTTTGGGCCTCCCTGGTGGTGCAACGGGTTAAGTCTCAGCACTTTGAAGCTATCCACAGCCACTGCAGCACAAATTTGAGTTCAATCCCCAGCCGGGGAGATTCCCACATGGCACAACAGACCTCCTGCCTTGCCCGCTGCTCCCCTCAGTAGTGTATTTCAGTAGATCCTCCTTTTCTGCTCCCCACTCTGTCTCTGGTGAACCCTCTTACCCCCTGCATCTCTGGCCTACATATATAAATAAAATAAATCTTAAAAAAAAAAAGTGTTCCTCACATTGTCAGACAAGTCCTAACAAGACTTTCTAGGGTGGTGTACAACAGAAAACCAACATTTTGAAAAACTTTTCATTTGTTGTAGTTCGCTTTCTAGTCAAGGGGAAATGGTGATGCTTCTTTTCCTTGTGGTCCAGCTGCTCAGTGTCGCTCTAACATTAAGAACAGAGCCATCTTCTGTGTTGGTGGCTGGGACAGCTTGTGAAAGTAGGATCACTCTTCTGCCTGCTTTGGGACATCTGTTGGGGGGCTATATCCATCCTGCACAGTCCCGCAGTTATATCACACAACTGAGACCTGTACTGCTCAGGAGTCAAATCAAGCTGCCTTCACACAACAGAGATTTTGGCCCCATAGAGTTTATATTTCACTGACAAACTCAAGTATCTGGAGCAAGTGGCTATTTTCAAGATCAAATTATTTTTTACAGTATATTTAATTTCCCAAATATGAAAAGAATAAAATGTTTAAATGTTAATAATGTAAAAAGTGTGCCAATATTCCTTAATGGCTTTTTTTAAAAAAGGGTTTGAATGAATTCCATCTAACTTCTTTGGGTTCACCTGTTCAAATATAGTATTTAAAACTGCAACCTCCTTTGATTTTGTCCACACAATGCTATGGAAGCAGTTTGCTTTCATTCCTTATTTCTTCCTGTTAGTTCAGTAAATAATGATAAATTGTCATTTCTTCTCCCCTTGCTACTTCTCCTATGGTTTAAACTTGCCATTAAATTAATTCCATTTGTTTTCGAGATGTAAGTAGTTGCTCATTTCTTTCTACTGACTTCTTCCCTCTTTCCTGTCTTCCCTCCCTCCTTTACACCCTTTCTCCCACCTCCCCTCCTTCTTTCCTTCCTTCTTTATGATACGGTAGAAACTTCAACCCACCCAAGTCATCACCCCACTACATGCATAGTAAAATATCACCCTCCTGATACTACTTAATAATTATTGTATCTTTTATGTATTAACAAGTCAATAGTCATTCATGCATCCCAACATCTTACTGTCATTAGTTTTAGTATTCACAGCCCACTACTCTCTTATCAAAAATACTTTTCGATGCTTACAGTGAAAGAATAATGCAATCAGACTGAACCATTGTCATGAAATAAATATGAAATCAGGCAATGGAAAAGGGAATTATTCAAAGATTCATGTACAATGGCGTTAATAACATCACTGACTGCGTTTCCTTTCTGTTCAAACACTTCCAATTGTCCTACTAGAATTCCTACTCTGTGATGAGCAAATTTTCCTTTATATTCTACTTCTCAGAAAATTCTCTCCCTTCCTTGACTTAAATCAGTGATTCTCAACTGAGCGCTCATATTAGACTCTTAAGGGGAGCCTGGAGAAAATGTTGATGTCCTCTAGTCCACATTAATCCAATTAGAAAGCAATTTTTAGAAAAGGGCTGGGCTTGAAGACACTGCTTCTCTACAGTCCCCAAAAGTAAAAGATGATTTTACTCTTTCCAGATTTTCTGGGTCACAATTGTGATCACTATTCTTAATCATCGGTATCTCCTTTGATCATAAATTCCCTCTACTTTTATAAAAACCCCTGTACTTCCTCTATACTTTTGCAGGGAGATGTCCTTATCTGGCATGTTCATTTACTTGCATGTTCATTTTAAAACCTGCCTCGCAGTATTAATTTCCATCCTTATTGTTACTATCATCCTTGAAAATACGGTTTTGTGAATACATGAACAAACTCTAGAATCAGGGTTTGAGTCTGAGCTGTCATTACTAATCTTGCTACTAAGGAATAGTAATCTTAGCTCTTTCTCATAAAATGGAGACAATAATTGGAGGGGTAGATCTCATCGTTGGGATTAAATCATCCAAATTGCATGCAAAGCTCTTAGAAACTTGTCTAGCACTTAGTGAACATCTCGTAAGTGCTGGTTATAAGTATTGGAAAGTTTGATAGACATGAAAATGATCCCACCCAAGCCCATAGGCTCTTAGACTCGACCTTTTATTCTCAGATTATAACCTTTTCTCCCAGTCTGTCACAGTGCTTCCCTCTCAAAGTCAAACTCTGAGCCTCAACATTGCTATCAACAGATACCGCTCAACCGCCTAAGTCGTGAATCCAGAAGCCAGTCCCAAACTGTTTTTCCAGTTGACTATGCTGAGCAACCTCCAACTCTAACATTCTTACCTCTTTAAAGACATCTGACTCAATAACCCTTCTGATTTCACTTTTCTCCTCATCTGTCATGGATTTCATGGCTTTCCATTGTAATCGCTCCCTTGCAAATATCATCATTTCCCACTCTTGTCTCTCCCTCTCTCTCTCTCAAGTAGCAGAACTCCAGGGCCAGGTAAACTTATGAATCTCTGCCAAGCATAAGTCCTCAATACATTTTTCAACAACATACAAATTGAACACTGAACTTACACAAACATATTGAGGGGTGAATGAAAGATGAGAAAGAGCAGAGAATAGAAATGAAAAACTCTTTCTCCAGATTGACCATGAAGTGGAGCAGAGAGAAGTCATAAGATGAAAAAGGATTGTCAAGGCTTTATTTTCTTAAGGTGGGAGAACTGAAGCAATTTTGTATGCTGAAGGGAACAATTCCATGAAGAGGGAGATGTCATTAATATAGCACAGACAGGTGACAATGAAGAGAGATCCTTACAACTGAGAGGAGGAATTTGCCTCTGGAAGGCATAGAAACACAGCGCCCCCCTCAGGCTCACGCTTTATAATGGGAGGGAAGAAGGGGTACATGTGAGCATAGGCATTGACTGGGCTTGGGTATTGGGAGGGTGAGAGAATGCTCACTGACTCTCTCCTCAGTGAGGTATAAGGTGAGGCCTTTTGCTTAGCACGTGGGTGAACAGAGGTAGCAGTTTTGAGGAGAAAGAAATGGTCATTTCAAAGAGGAGAAGAACATTCTACAGATGCAGAAAGTCCTAAGCAGCAGTGTCCAGAGCCTAGCTGAACTTCAAAATCTCATAACCACCTGGTATCTATTCAGGCTGTTTGAGTAATTCTCTTCAGGTAATTCTCCTAAGAGCATTGTGAACAGGACAAAAAGGAAGTTTATTTGTATGTAACTCAACCCTCCCCACAACCCCATATGGTAGGCACCACATTTATCCCCATTTTCTATATAGGACTTCTGCAATTCACAAAGCCAAGTAACTTGCCCAAATTCATGCAATTAGTTGCAAAACCAGGCCTCATCATAAACCCATATTCTTGAAAAAGAATGCTTTCTGTTCTGTGACTCTTGGCTTGGTGGAATAATTGGAAAGGATTGATATAGTGCATGAGAAAAATGATGGCCACTTGGGTGTGACCTGTGCCCAGACATTCCTTGTGGTGCCCTGACTTTGCCATTTATTGATGGAAAGTGAGAAAAAGTGTTTGCTCTATCTGAAGCTTGGAAGAAGATGAAGAACCCCCTTTAAAATGCCCAGTCTGACCTGTGTTCCCACAAAGCAAGGCACGTATGAGCACACGGGACCCCTACACGCATTTACAGGGGTCAGGTAGTCACACGCTCTTTGTGTGTGCGTGAAAGGAACGATGACGTCTGTGTGCTTCATGTTAGAGTTGCTCTGTTTCTGGGGGTGCATTTGGTTCACATCCCTCTTTGCCTGGCTTATTGCCATAGACTTTTCATTGACATCCTATCTGTATTCTCACTTCTTAATCATCTTTCACAAATATAGATCTAAACATATGACTTTCTTGCCAAAAACCTCCCTACCTCCTTATTGCCTGCAAGATCCAGTATAGTTTCCCGTGAATAGCTTGTATACCAGCCACTGAGCAGGCTTCCACAAGACTTTCAGTTTTGTCTTTCTTCCTTTAATATCTTTCTCCTTTTTTGCTTTCTCACTCTGGCCATGGCTACGATGGACCCCGTAGAGAGTTCAATGATCTTATTCAATATATCACGTTCAAACTTTATAAATATGTGGCTGTGTTTCCTTGGATAAGTTTTACAAGTACTCTGAGCTTTAGTATCTTCTGCTATAAAATTAGAATACCAGGGCCTTCCTGGTGGCGCAGTGGTTAAGCGCTGCGCTGTGGGGCTGTCAGCATCAGAGATGCGAGTTCGACGCCCGGCCAGGGAGATTCCCACATGGCTCAGCAGACCTCTCCTGCCTCGCTCGCTGCTCCCCTCAGCAGTGGGTCTCCGTTGATCTGCCTGTTCTGCTCCCCACTCTGTCTCTGGTGAACCTTCTCGCCGCCCCAAGCCTCTGGCCTGTACCCCAGCTTGTATGCATAAATAAATAAATCTTTAATAAAATAATAATAATAATATTATTATTAAAGGGTTCTGTGAACATCAGCCATATTTACAAATCTATCATATTTATGTGTATGCTTACATGCATACATATTTATGGATCTGGGCATATTTACAGAAGACATATGCCCATCATATGGGCTCTCAATATGGACTTTCAAAAATAGCAGCAGCTGCAATAAATTTTGTCATCAAAAATGTTGTTCTTTTCTTATTACTGTCATCATTATTGTATCTCCTCCTTGAAGCTTGTCCTGAGTCACCTTCTACTTACTTTCTGGGTAACCACCCCTGCGCCCCCTCCAGCCTTCATATCCATGGCTCAGACACCGCTTCCCGATGGGATTGCGGGCTTACAGCACCAGCTGCCTCGCTAGCAAAGGACCATTCTGAGAGCCAGCCAAGCCAGGATCTGCTCCCTGGAAGTCAAATGTCCCCCTGATCTAATTCAAGGGCGCACTTCAAGGAACTTGATGGGAAGAGTGTGGCTGAACTGGCCTTGGGAACGCGAGGCTACAAGCTCGGCGTGTTCTGCAGAGCCAGCATCCCTCGCTGCGCGCCGGCCCGCCCCTGCACGCTGCCCCTGCACGCTGCCCCTGCACGCTGCCCCTACACGGTGCCCCTGCACGCTGCCCCTGCACGCTGCCCCTGCACGCTGCCCCTGCACGCTGCCCCTGCACGCTGCCCCTGCACGCTGCACGCTGCCCTCCTTCATCCGGGCGCAGCCTGACCTGCCTTTCTTCCGAGCCCCTCCAGGTTATGCTCATTCCTCATCAGAAACCTCTTTTCCTCTCCTCTCTTTGTCCCCCACGTTGGTCTCATTTCTCTTGTCCCGTCAACTCCCACTCCTCTGTCCCGTCGTCAGCCCTGACCCTGCTATGCCCTCACCGCAACTTCAGATGATGGCACCTCCTCCCTGCAGCCCAGACGCTGCCCTCTTCTCTCTCTTGCCAATGATGCTCCAGTGAAGATCAGATTGCGATCCTACTCAGAAAAGGAGTGAAGAAAATCGTGTATTTTATTTCTGCTTCTCCCCTATTCCCCTCTTCCCCCTCCCCCCACCCCCAATTCAGCAAGTGGGTCCTGTAATGAGCATAGAGAAGAAAGACAGTGGCGTTAGTTTGGGAAAGTCAGTGTCCACTCTGCTGTGAGGGGCGAAGCTTCCCAGGGGTCCAGGGAGGCCTTATTAGGTTGCTGGGTCAGACACGAAAGGGCAATTTCTCTTTCTTAGCATTAACCCTCAGTTGGGGGCTGGTGCAGGGAGGCCTCGCTCTTCACAAACACTCCAGGATAAAGTGATAAGAAGATTACAAGTAAAGCCTCTCTTTAGCTATTCCACATGTCCTGTCAGACACAGCAAGTTAAATTGCGCTCAGGCCACCCATGCGCTGCTTGCCCCTTGGCCTGTGCTACCCCAGGCTCTGGAGACCCACGCCACAGAGCAGCGAAGCCGTCTCGGCTGACTTAAGGAAGGAGAGTGGACTAAGTTCAAAAAGGCGAGGTTCTGGGAGAGCCCCGAAGTTCTGATGCTGAGCATAGTCTTCCTCAGTGAATATTTTCTTATGTTCTGTGACAGTCGTCAAGGGAACGCCTGTTGGACACCTTAGGCCCTGCTCTTGTGCCGGCCATTTTCTGTGCCGCCACATGAATGGTATAAGCATTCAATAAAACACACACAGCTCCTGAACTACTGGATATATATATATATTTTTTAAAAGATTTATTTTTTATTTATACATACAAGCTGGGGTACAGGCCAGAGGTGTGGGGCAGCGAGAGGGTTCACCAGAGACAGAGTGGGGAGCAGAACAGGCAGATCAGAAATACACTGCTGAGGGGAGCAGCGGGCGAGGCAGGAGAGGTCTGCCGCGCCATGTGGGATTCTCCCCGACCGGGCGTCGAACTCGCGTCGCCGCTGCTGACAGCTCCACAGCGCAGCGCTTAACCGCTGCGCCACCGGGGAGGCCCTACTGGATATATTTTAATGAAATTTTAAATGCATAGAGATTAAAGCTTCTAGACTGAGTACGATCAAAGAAATAGCTCCTAATAGTTCCAGATAAATCCCCCATGGCGTGAAAAACTGGAGACTAGCTGAGCACATGAAACGTGAATACGTGAACGGACCACAAAGCCTTAAAGGACTCCCGCATGTCTCTACCAGCCTGGCCTCATCCCCTTACTGTAGAGCCAGTCTCGAAACACAGAGAACACGTCTAAAGTGCGATTCGTTCCGTATTTTAGAAGATGCGAATGTTCAAGATGAAGAGCCGGCTCTATCATTTTACATTTAGTTACGTTCTTCTTACTGTCGCATGAAGTATTTTCTTTTTTGACAACATGATCTCTTGTAATAACCTTCAGATATTCTTGTTCAGCCTACAACAATGATACAAAATCCTTAAAAGGTTTTGATAGTCCAGTCTTCCTAAGAATAAGGCCATTTTGAAACTAAAACCAAAAAAAAAAAAAAAGAAGATAAATCATTAGAAACACTTAAAAATTCTGTACATGACACTCTTCTTTATTAAAAAGACCCGTTGTAAATTGGAAAGTTCCGAAGTCTTTGTGGTGAGGGAGGATGAATTATAATGACATCACTGGGTCGTGAACTAGGCCCACTGGCTACTTTCCAGAATGAAATTGACTGGGAGCAACCAGATGAGCCGATCCGGAGCGCCAGGCATCTGGGAGGCAGCCAGGGAATCGAGGTTCAAGCCCCCTATTTAGGATACACTTCCTCTTCCTCTTCATCATCAAATACAATCCTGATTTCCCAGGCCAGGCGCCTTGTCTAACAATGCATTTCAATTCACAGTCTAAAGAACACCCAAAAAGTTCTTTGTACTCTTTCCTCAGCAAAAGACCTCATGAAAAATATTAACATGTCAACATCTGGTTGACACCTTTGGTGCATTTTCATCATGCTGCTGATGGGAAGCATTTTGCCTTCAAATAAGCATAATTTGCCAGTCTTTTCCATCTCCTTTTTTGTCTCTCTCCCAGCGTAATAAATGGTGTCTGAAGCCCAAGAGAAACTCATTTCTGTTAACAGATCATTTGTAAACCTTTAAGGGCAGCTGGTGAGAAAGGGGCATTTTTTCCTTCCATCTTAAGTTTCCTGGTTGTCTCTCTAAATGCAAAATGACACCTCATTCAAAGCTTTCTGGTGTCATCTTAATCTCCCTTATTTTACACTTTCTCCCTTTTTGATATTGCTATAGACTGCATGGAGGCTTTTTACCTAATACTGTAATACCTATTATCTGAGGCATTTAGGTATATAGGTTCTTGCCAGCTAAGAATAATGCAGATCAATTGGATGTCAGCGGCCCAATAAAGTCAGATAGTATATATTTTTTTCAGAGCAGAAAAAAAAAGATGTCCCCCCACCTGACCTTAAAGCCAGCGCATTTCAATATTAATATATTTTATGCATGCATGTGATAACGTTTTACCTTTCTTATGGATCTCACTTTTCACTGTAGAGGATTATTACCTATTCTGAGGGGGCTATGATTATAGATACTTACAAAGACAAGAATAATTGACCATAAAAACCCTTTTATATTCCCACAATTATTTTTGCATTGACTAAAAGTGTCGAGAAAATCTGATTTTATTAGCTGGCCCCTAATTTTGACTCCATTTAATTTTTTATCTGGCTTTTTCCCCCAATATGTTTTTAGTCCGAGATAGCTGGCAATTGTACAAAAGAACAATTTGTTACAGAACCTTTACTGCATGGAAGTTCTATAATCCAAGCATAACATCAAGTATCAAATAAAATAAAAATGTATGAGATCAGCAAAGGAGACATGCT
The DNA here is from genome assembly GCA_004024925.1 of Scalopus aquaticus. Classification (NCBI taxonomy): domain Eukaryota; kingdom Metazoa; phylum Chordata; class Mammalia; order Eulipotyphla; family Talpidae; genus Scalopus; species Scalopus aquaticus. The sequence goes on from PVIJ01002015.1 coordinate 102,652, forward strand.
CCAAGGTAAGGAACTGATGTAGGACCTAGAAAAAAGAAGTTTAAATCAAAATTTGACTGCTCAGCTATGAAATAAGTCTGTGGAACAAAGGGTCAAAGGCAGCTTTGACCCCTCATTCCCCTCCACCCACCAAGAGGTCAGATCTGGTCAGCACTGAGCCTATTTCCAGTAAGGCGCAAGGAGCAGAGCTGTGCTTATTAAGATGCTGTGTGGGTAACTCCAAAGGACACTGGGGGGAGAGGGCGGAAGGAAGCACATTGGCTCCTCTGGAAGGAGGAAGGCAGTGGACAGAAGTGGCAGGATTTGGGGCCCTCTTGGTCCTTCAGACAAACTCCAGCCACATGTGCTTCTTTGCATGCCTTTGTTCTCCAAAATATTAGAAACAAGGACGAATCAAGGATCACAAGTGGGAGTCTTAGTCAAAAGCGAGACTGCTTCTGGAAAGCACTCAGACCAAGAGAACAAGGGAACGTGTTCCAGCTGGACTGCTAATCAATGGAGTATGCTTGGCAACTCCCTTCCGGTCCTAGTGTTCTGATTTTGGAGATTCTAAGTGCATTTTTTATAGATAGCAGAGGAAGCAGTAGAAAGAAGAAGAGGGGAGCACGGAGGACTATGGTGATGGCTCCACGGGTGAACAGGTGGTAGGTAGCTTATGGGGAACACACAATAATGTAAAAGATACGAATAACAAAAATAAATATCTATTATATTAAAAAAAAAAGAAGTGGAAGTGACATGATAACCATTTGGTCCTTGCAAATATATTTACCAGGAGATGACTGATTGGCAGATAAGTAGACAGACAGACAGATGCATAGATAGATAGAGAGATAGATAGATAGATAGATATAGGTAAATTACATAAATGATAAGGAGGCGGCAGATATAAATAATATTTACATGTCCACATTCTAAAGAACACCCCAAAAGTTACCTGCACATATTATATATACACATATATGCAACATAAAGGGGCATATATGGGAACTTAACTTTTTATATGCCTTTGGAATGAATGATGAGAAACTGTAATTGGAAATGAGAATACTAAGCACCCCACACTCTCAAGTAAGAAATGAGGCATCTACCCTGGGGTCAGACTCCTCCCCGAGGTGAGATGATGGGAGATCTCATCCCATCAGCCACTTCCCCTCAGGCTCACACCTCATTCCCCATCAATCTGTGGAGAGGATCGTGGAGAAGAAAATCTCTCAGCTCTTTGAAGAATGCAGATTCAGGGGAAAAGACTGCTTCTTCGCACTTCCAAGGATAATTGGGAGAAGAAAGAAGGGTTCAGAAGAATAACTTGTAGAATCTGGAAGTGCCTTGGAGAAGGGGGAACTGACTGACTCTAGCTGAGCTCTCTCAAGAACCGAGAAACTGAGGCAGATCCCAGTGCTGAGTGAAAGAGAAAGGTCGTGGTGAGCAAGATTTTGTGACATTGACAGGTGCTGACTTATACTGGGGGCAAAATGCCCATTGAGATGTGTGCAGGGTTAGTCAAAAGAGATCCTCAGAGACAGGGATTCTACTGGGAAGTATATTCAAGTAGCGTTTGGTGCCGGGACTGAGACAGCACATCCCTGGGAAGAAGACGGTGCCACCTCTCTCAGCCTGTGCTCCCCCAACCCTTAGAATGGGCAGAGAACTCGGTGGCTTCATCCAGTGAGGGAGACTGGGGTTAGAGAGGGTTCAGGAGACAGCACTGCCTAGGAAGGTGCTGTGCTAACGGGGGCAAGGACAAGACATTCTGGAAAAGTCAGAGACATGTGGAAGGTACAGATGGATGTCCTAGGGGTTAAACTACACTTCCCCCAGGGAAAAAGTGCCTCATGAGTGTGATAACCACTTGTAAAGACAATCAACAGTTAAGGATTCTGCCTCAGCCTGACTTTGGTGGCACTTGATATAAACCTTTCTTTAGTTTCCTTTCCTCTCAATATCCTTTTTCCAGCACTAGGTGGTCAATCAAGTGGAGTCAGTCAAATGAACCTGTGAGTCTTCCTGGTCAGCCTGAGATCAGGCGGGCCAGAGAGGTTGGCCAAGAAGATAGACGCACAGTGATGAGTGAATCTGTGGAAACTCCTGCCTCACTTTTCCCACACACGCAGGCAGGCTCTAGTCTGTTCTGGAAACATTTTGGGGAAGGGAGGAGAAGATATTTGAATTCAACAGGAGATTTTAACTTTAAAATAGGGCCTCCCCGGTGGCGCAGCGGTTAAGAGCTGCGCTGTGGAGCTGTTGGCAGCGGCGACTCGAGTTCGATGCCCAACCGGGGATAATCCCACATGGCGCGGCAGACCTCTCCTGCCTCGCCCGCTGCTCCCCTCAGCAGTGTATTTCTGATCTGCCTGTTCTTCTACCCACTCTGTCTCTGGTGAACCCTCTCGCCGCCCCATGCCTCTGGCCTGTACTCCAGCTTGTATGTGTAAATAAAAAATAAATCTTAAAAAAAAATAAAATAGGCAAAACTAAGTTTTAATATTGGAGAAGAACTGGAGAATTATAGGACCTTTCCAGTGACTTTTAAAGAATGGGAAGGGAAGGGTGACTTCCACAGAGCATGGTTGATGGTCAGGACCTTAATACAAAATTAAACCATAAACCAGCACAACATAAAGAATCTATTTTGTCTCTCATCTGTTTGTTACGTAAGGTTCCTCAATAAACCATTTATACACGAAGGAAGTTAACATGTCTTATCTGCCATTCTCGTCCCAAGAATAGCCTTCTGCCCTTTCAGTAATTTCATGTACCAAGTGGAAGACCAGAAGGATCACTTGTGGTGACTTACACAGTAAACCAGGACCACTTGGTCAAAATTACTTACATGGGTGGAACAAAGCGCCAAAGTTCCACACAACCTTACTTAGGGGACACACTGCCATTTCTTATAGGCACTTCTAAGTGTTAGGTTTCATTTACGAGGGGCAGTTGTAGGCACTATGTACATAACTGATGTCACCTTCAAATGGACAAATAAAAACATACCTCACTTTATGCATTTGCCTAAGTCTCATTTGGTAACTCAGGGAATGAACGGACAATATGGCAATTTTATCACACATTTGATTCAAGGAAAGAGATGCAAAAGGTAGATACTTCAGGTTAATTAGAAGAAGTGTGCTGTGATGATTAAATTCATTAGTCTCTTTTCAAGAGTCCACAGATTTGGAGGAACATCAATAAAATCAGGAAGATGGGAGAATAGAGATAGTCCATTTAAAAACTCATATACATTAAGTTACACTGGTACCAACAGTTCGACCACTTTTTTTTTTTCAATCACTTTTATTTATCATATATTTCCTATTGAACTCAACTCTGAGCTCACAATTTGGGCAGATTGAACTAAATGTCCTGACTCCCAACACGTAAACTTAAGCAAGTCACCTAAAATCTCTGCACTTTATTTGTAAAATGGGACAATAATATTTCCTCAATTGGGTGGATGACTGAGATGGCATTGAGGACAAAAGCCTAGAGCAATTGCTCTTGGTTCAAATCTGCGGTCACAAGTTAGTAGGTGCAATCCATGACAAGTTACAAATACTCAAGTTCCATATGCTTCGATTTCCCCTCACTTGTGAAATGAGGATGCTAATTGTAACCAAGTCATTGAATCACTTTGGATATAAATTTAGTTAGCATCGACAGTCTTTAGAAAATGGCTGCCATGGTTAATGCTTGATAAATTAAGCCACGGTGAGTAATATTATGTTAATATAATCCTGCTTCTCTTACTATCGTAATAGTCACGATAATGAGGTGAATATGAAGTTTTCTTGGCAGGATTGACATGGATCCAATTGCAGTGCATGAGTTGACTGAGGGGTATCCAAATCCAAAAGAGAATCAATGGCATGAAAAGATCATTTTTGTTTGATAGCAGAAGCAAAACTCTCCTAACCAGTCTCCATGAGTGCAGGGGATGTTGTACATCTAGCAATGCTTAGTCTACAAGTTGTATAACAATAAGACACCTCTCTTTTCATCAATATAAAATCCATAAATAAAAGAACCAAGAGCCCAACCATGATGAAGTGGGTGCACGTGAAATACGTTGGCTTTGTTTCTTAAATATGTATAAATATATACATATGGATACATATACAATTGAATATTTTATATATACAAATATATATTTTAAGTTGAAAGCAATTTTAAGTTGAAAGCACTATGGTGAATGCCAGGCTAAACCAGTTCCTGGTTTCTCCAGTGTGTAATGAAAGGACAAAATGTACACAAATATCTCTAATACAAAGCAAGAAGTAGCATATGTCAAAGATGTCCACAGACATGCTGCAACTAAAAGCCTAAGGCTGTGGAGAGGGTTTCCTGTATAAGGTCCCCGCCAGGGCTCCACACAAGAAGCAGCATTTGGATCCTCTCAGCCTTTGTGAAAGACTCGTGTCAAACACCGATCCTCTCCACACCACCACAAGGCCAAGCGCTAACTCATGCAGGGGATGGCTCTGTCTTCCCCTGCCTGACAAGCGTGTAGTTATTTTCTGACTCACCTCAGAGGTTAATCCTCTATTGTCCCCGTCTCCAAATGGATATGACGCTCCTTCATTGGGGAATACATACGACTTTGTGCTAACTTCTATCTCTTTGGCATTTTGCACTGTGTTCTCATGAGGTCATGGGTACTGTAATCCTCAGTGTTCAGTGATTCAAACTGTGGAATGAATGAAGTCTGCTTTGTAAGCTGAAGATTCCTCCTGAAGAAAAGGAAGATGCCCCTCTGCCCTCTGAAATGGAAAAAGCTGGAAGAAAGGGATGAAGGGATTAGTTGTGTGTCTTGGTCTGATGACACATTATCAATCCAATTGTCAAGAATCAACATTGCCCAATTGGCATTAATATCTCCTTGCAAAGTTGTGGAAATTAAGGTTTTGAGAATAAAGGACTAGCCCAGTCTTACAAAGCTATTAAACTGAATAGTTGAGATTCAAATCCATGTGGTTTCCTTTACTGTATGAGATTCCCAAACGAGGAACTGAATACGCGGAGTGATGTATACGCACCACCTGTGAAGGTAATCTAAGCATTGGAAATTTAATGACCAGTTTGACAAAATCTAGTATGGTTGCTTCTCCCACCCACCCCCAGGATATATCAGGATATCCGCTCTTTAAAAATAATTTGCCTACCTGGAAAACATTTGTCCTCTAAGGAAGGAAATTAGTGATTTTGTTTTCCTTCTCTCTTTCTTCCTTTTTTCCCTCTCCCTCAAACATTTTCTCTTTTTCTGATGCAGATATTATGATTAACTTATCAAAATGATGATGATGGTGATGATGATGATGGAGATGGTGATAGTGGTGTAGACTGGGTCAAGTATCTGCTACGATAAGGCTTATCATCTCAAGTGTCTCACTGGGCTTAAATTGCTAGGATAGTAAGATATTTAAATTGAGATTTTAATTTTCTATATCATAGGGAAGAGACAGGGTAATTGTTTTTTTATAAAAATATTAGAAATGAACAAAATGATTTACATGAAAAACCAAATAATAAAAAATAGAGAAACAAGAAATAATTACAATGTCCAATGATAAAATTTAAGATATGGTGGCAATATATTATTGATGGACTTTTCTATAGTCATCAAAATATGTTTTCAAAATATACATCAAAGATGAAATATTGTTGTGATATTAGTAATTGAGACATCATGTTTTAAAGCAAAATTCCAGTTTTACAAAAAAATTATATGCATATATATAATTGCAGAAAAAAAGATAAAAATATTGTAAGGCAATATATTAGAACATTAGCAGTAGCTAGGTCCAATGAACTCTGTAGCTAATGATTCTATAGTTTCCCAATTCTCTACTATTAACATGGAATACTTTTGCAATCAGAAAATAAATCCAAACTTGACAAATGCTTGTCAACTAACTCATCTTGCAACTCTTCCTAGATTTTTTTTTAAAATCCAGTTATGCTTTATCCTAACCACCATTTCCAAGAAGGAAATGTCATTATTTTCCTTTATTATAAGCTTTCAATCAGCAGCTTATGGTGGAGACCTGAATCTTGGAGGAGTCTAGAAAGTCAAAGCAAACTTACAAGTCATGACAAAGTGTAGTAAAAGCTGAAGTATGAAATCATGTTTCTTCTAAGTACGTCTCAAACACACGGAAAAGCTAGCAGTGACCCGTGGGTGGTACCTGGTGGTTGGATCTGAATTGTGAAGATAAACTGCCACCAACCCAAGAGACAGGAGGACTCCAAAAGCCCAAGTTTAGTCCTTAGCCTTGTCAGACTGTGAAAAAGTGCTTACAGCATAAATTGGTGCATTTGATAAGGTAAGTAATGTACTTGGGTCCTACAGATATAATTTCTTTTCTCTTACCAATTAGTCAGTCAAGCATATTACCTAGGGCTAGGATTCTATGGGCTAGAAGAAGAGAGAAGATGAGTAAGATCTCTTAGGTATAGCATTACTAGTATTTTCAGTCTAGAATTATTGACATGCCAAATCTACTAAGAGCCAAGCTTAAATTATCAAATGCTTAGAATGTCTTTATTTTACTTCTGAGAAGCCACTAATTCATACATTTTCATACACTTGCTTGTCTTTCCACAGTGAACTACATAAATAAAGCTATTTTGACATTTGATCATTTAAAACTGGCCACTTAATAATTTATCTTTTATGTAACATTATTTTCAAAAATCCTTTCATGCTTTTGTATAATTAAGGCAAAAATTAGCTACATTTACCTCTTCCAGGTGCTGTCTAGAATGAAATCAGAATAAATATATAAGTAGGAATTATGTGCTGCCTGGTAGGTTGAGATCTGTCTTCTTTAAAATTTTGAAATAAGAATGCACTAAACAATGCGTGGGAGAATTCTTTCTTATTACATTGTCCCTAGGATTGAAAGTTTAATTGTTTGGCCTCAGTCAATTTTTTCGGGAAACATAAATGAAAAGGAAGACAAGCTATTAAGATAGCTTTGGTCATAAATATAAATAAATTCAATGCCAGAGAGTATTCAGTGCTTTGTTTCTCTTTGAATAGAAAGTGAGAGGGGTTTGTTGGCTTTCTTATTCACATCTCTTGACCTGCCAAAATTTTACAGAACTTGGTAACATTCATCATTTGTCTTTCCATATAGTTATTATTGCCCCTTTTATGAAATCTTACTTTTGTTATCTCATGTTTCTTCCTTCCTTTTCTTTATTTGCATGTCATAAAAATGCTGAATTTGTACAACTTTCAGGTAATTATTTTTATGAGCTCACTGGAGGTTATCTTCAGTGCTATCTCAAAACCTCCAGAGGTCAATGAATCATGCAGAATATTTCATGATTCCTCATCCAAGATTGCTACAGAGTCATAGATCTGTCCTTAGAAATACTTTTAAAAGTTGGGGGGGCAAAGGGTATCCTTATAACTTTGTTGTTTTTTTTTTTTCCTAGTTATAAAAGCAGCACACACATTGCAAAATATTTGGAAAACAGAAAAGAAGACTAAAGAAATACTTAACTTTACCATCTCATAAACATTGTTGACATTTTAATTTATATCTGTTATATAAATTGCATGCACAAAAATGTACAAATGTAGAGTTTTGTTCTCTGATTTATTTCCACCCACATCAGAAAGAGAACATTTTCCTTTGTCACCAAAGAGTTTGCGAAATTATTTATAATTACTTATATATTCACTGCCTGAATGAGTTATAACTTACATTGATAATGACTTTTAGACTATTTTGGATTTTTATCAAAAATATCTATTTTTAACCTAAAAAGACATGATTTTATGAGTTTAATTTGGTGTGGTTCTACACCTCCCCATTCCTGAGTCACACATAGTTAAAATTTTCCTCTAAACCCAGTAAGTTGAAAAAGTTTAATGAGTCTTCACTGTGAAGTAACAAAGATAAGATTCAAGCTAAAGAAAATCACTTTGGGGCCTCCCTGGTGGCTCAGGTGTTAAATATCAAGCTATCAGCAGCCACCGCAGCTCGAGTTCGATCCCCAGGCAGGAGCTGGTCCACAAGGAGCAGACCTCTCCTGTCTCACCCGCTGCTCCCCTCAGCAGTATATTTCAGTGGATCTGCCTGTTCTGCTCCCCACTCTGTCTCTGGTGAATCCTCTCACCCCCTGCGCCTCTGACCTACACCCCAGTTCTTTTATGCATATATAAAGAAAATAAATCTTTTAAAAAAAGAAAAGCACTTTTATTTTACATGAGATGATCGTTAAATGGTAAACAGCTGTCATTAAATTGAGAGGCAGCCAGAATAGGCCTGCCGTTTTGTAAGATCTGATCCACAAACTTCACCTAGAACCTCTCCTCTCTAAACAGCGGTGGGCAAACCATGATGACCCATGGGCCAGATCCAGGCCAGTGGCTAATTTGCTATCACCTAGGGGCCAAACAGGCTTTTTACATCTGTAAATGTTTGACGAAAAAAACTAAAGAATGATTTCTTCGTGAGACATAAAACATACCAGAAGATTAAATGTCAGAGTCCATAATAAAGTTTTATCAGAACATGGTCAGTGTTCATTTGTTTATGTATTTTCATGACTTTTTCGTGCTACGAAGACAGAGCTCAGTAACTGCTAAAGAGACGGTGTAGACCACGCGGAACGAGCTGCTTACTCTGCTCTTTTATAGGAAAATGTTTGCTGACTCCTGATCTAAATGATGAGGTTTTAAGTAAGTTAGGCTAGTTTCTTTCAGTCCTCAATCCAAGTGCCTCTCCTGTTTTTAGCAGGATTTTGTGAGCCCATCAGGAACAAGAAAGATTGTCAGTATTCTTTCACTATCAGAGCTGCCTTTGAACTTCAGGAAAGCCGCCATCTTCTTTTTGTTCACTTCTCTGAAGCTTAGTGTCTGCAACATGAAACACTAGTAAGTTCTTTAAACTTCTTGTTATCTTGAGACAGGGCAAGACCTTTCCCCAATTTATTTAGTTATGGAGGAGAAGGATGAAAGATTGGGTCCTAAGTGTTATTCAATGGCATGACATGATTTTCCCTGGAAGGCAGCCAGAACTGATGCTTATGAGGTGTTTGTCTGATGAACTGTACCCTGGTGACACTAAACAGAACCCGGAGGAGGTGGCAGTCCATCTTTCTAGCTCAGGTTGATTTACAAATCAGAAGAATGTGCAAAGTCCATGGAAACCAGACCCACCCCTAACACAGTCTAACCAGGAAATAATGACCCCAGCTTGTGTATAACCATTTGGAAGGTGGAGTGATATGGATTGTGGCTGAAGTATATTACAGTATTTTCATGAAAGCAAAATAAACCCCAGGCAACTGCTGACTGTGATGTTTGCTTTAGTAACTGGAAGTGTGGAAAATAATTATTAGCCAATGTCTGTGGGTTGCAGAAAACCTTTCTAATTAAAGGAAGCCATGTATTGAGTGGACATACAGTTCACATACACTGGGAAAAAATAAAAACAGCAATCAAAATTAGAAGTCTGGGAGGAGAAGAACACTGTCTCAGAATGTCTCCAGCATTCAATTTCACATTCAGAAAAATAAGATGAACCAAATATTTGACAATGACAGGATTTCATTATTTCAGAAATCTAGATGTAGCATAAGCTGCTAACTGCTTCTTCATTGCCCTTAACTTCAATCTTACTGTCAGATGCTCTGTACAATTTCATGAGACTCTAACAACGAATTATACTTCTAGCCATGAAAACAAATTCTATGAGTATTTGACAGTGTTTTCAAAAAATAAAGTTTTCGTTATTTGTGGACATTATGAAAGATATTGAATTTGAAAATATGTAATTGCCTTTTCCTTGTTACTCCATTGAATTTAAGTAAGGTACTAGTTGTCAGAAAGTATTTTTAGCTATTCAAAAGCTAGCAGGCTTATTCTAGAAAGTTTTAAAAATACAGAAATTTTGAATGGGACGAAAACAACCTCCCTAATTCCTCCACCCAAAGACAACGTTTTTTAGGGGGTGTTGCCTTCCAGCCTTTTGCTGTGCTGTTTGGCTCACAGTTGAAACTACAGTCCAAGTGGAGTGTGCAGTCTCTTGCTTTCTCACTTACTCGTGTAACAATTTCCAGGTAAGACATTCCCAAAGATCTTGAAAAAAATCTTAGAGACAGGTAAGCATCCTGGTTGAACGTATGAATAGTAACCATGAATTCAAAACCAAAAATGCATTTTCTCAAGCTACAGAATAAGCAAAACTTTGGCAACTTTTTTTTGGATCCCAAGACTTCTTTTGGCCATGATCTTAGGATCTGGATAAAAACCAAAAGGAAGAAAAAAGGAAAAAGGGTGGGGGTGAGGGAGAGGAGGAAAAAAAGGATAGAAGTTAAGAAAATATGAGAAGGAAGAGCCAGAGAGTTAAAAAGAAAATACTACATCCCCAAATACATCTGGTCCTGCTGAGAGGAATAGCATTTGTGTAAACATCTAGACAACTCCCTCAGCTTAATTTTTTTATTGAAAAACAACTAAAAACCTACCCCTTTGATATCTACTGCAATTCTCCCATAAAACACACATTTCAAATTCAGAAAAGAAAGAGTCCCATCTTTTTAAGATTCTCAAGTCTGTTGGGTTAATTTTGCAGTGTACTTTTTCGCTTCTTATTTTAACGGAGACAAGCTAGGCGTGGAGACACAAGAGTGGGTGGCTGGTGTTGAATTGGGGGGGAACTGTCTCCCCCCGCATCGGGCACAGTGTGACTGTGGTCAATTTCTGGAGCAGGGAAGCCCAGCACAACTGTCACAGACTGATGCCAAAAAGGAGCGTTTGTCCTTGGTGTGAAACCCTGTCTACTCTGTCACACTGCCCACAGTGGGTTTCTCTGTGAAATCTTATTTTCTAAGAAGTCCCTGTGCTATGGGTGTGTTCATGCAAGATGATGCAAAGACCCCAAAAGCCACTTGCCATCTTCCTGGGGCCCAGGCAAGAGAACAATCTGAGCCTTTCTTGGGCTCTCTCTCCACTGCGACATCATAACATTGAAGTGTAGATTTATTGCATGCTTTATGTATATTTTCTTAGTCCCAAGGCCCCCCTTTCACAGATATCTACACAACATGTCATGTAGAAAATATAAATTGTTGATCGTATAGGCACTTTCTTCCTTTTTAAACCTTTCCAAAGGTCTTTTTGTTAAATACACCCAGATGCCGTTTGACAGATGAGGGGCTAATTGCTCTGTGAATTACCTCTATCGATTCCTGTTTCATGTTGAGCCAAACAAACAAAAGATATTAATGCTTTGAAAAAAATGAATGATGACCTTTCTCTGCAAACACAGCTTGCGGTCTCTGATTATTGGTGATTCCAGAGAGCAGCGGTCAATCGCAATAGCTGTAACGCTATGATCACTATAATAAGCTCGCCTGACCTTCTCTGCCATGTTAAGTGGTTTAAATTTATTTGCCCAACAACAGAAGAGCTTTCATTTAAAGTCACAGAACATTCAATTCAATTTAAAGATGTAGTGTCTTCTTTCCTCGTCTTCCCTTCTTGTCCATTGCCCGCTGGGGCCACCTCCATGCCACGCTTAACCACAGCTTCACAGTTGTAAAATATTCATTGTGCGGGTGGGCCCTATTCCTTCTTTTCTCTTCTGACTGCTGGTGCCGTTTTTCTGGACTCGTTCTTCTGTCTTGTTGAAGACAGTAGACAAGTCTTATTTCTCTAGACAAATATTGTCTGCAGTTAAAGGATAGTGTTCTAGATAATACAAGCAATATAACAAGTCCAGAATGTGGGGGTATGGTGCCAAGTGTCCTCACCTGGGTGCCAGAAACTTCCATTCCATTTTCATTTTTAATTAATGAGCCCTTGATCTAGTCATATTTTCCTCTTTTTTCTTTATGGTTTTTCCAGCCCGATAAGAAGACAGGGTCCATGACCTCAAAATATCTTTCTACTTGGAACATACTGATTTTCCAGATCTTTCTTCTTAACTTTTTCATATAAATGGCAGATTTATAACTTGGCAGCTAAGACAATGTTGTTGTGGGGCCTTTAAGGACTTCCTGACTTTTTCTCAGCAAGGCTTCATGATAGTGAACAGGAGCAAACTACAGATGGCTAAAACCTTGAATGGTTAGGAAGTGGAAGTCACCCCCTCTTGGTCGAGGTGGAAATCTCTTGAAAAAGGTACCCCTGACACTTCCACCAGTTTCCTGGTAAGAGACATGCCAAAAATACCAAGGAAGTAGTTCCCCTTACAATAGTTTGGTCCCTGGGCTGTAAGATTAAAGCAGGAAGTGAAGAGAAAAACACCACAAATAGTCAAAAGGCTTCCTGTCTGAGACTGACATTCTCAAGAAGTTAGGTCTGAATTTAGATAGAGAACTGGGGAATTTTAAGGTGACTTTCCTTAACATTAACTCTAGTTCCAATCAAGACAGTGACCAATGCTATTGTCAAGCTGCTTCCGAGCCATACCTGACTTTCTGTTTTAAGTGCCATGTGGAGTTTAGAAAAACACAGGGCACCTCAAAGCACCAGCCTCTTCTCCAGTACTGGGATATTTTGCCAATGCTGTGTACTTTCTCTGCCTCGAATGCCTATCTACACTTCTCCCCTTCAAAATCCAGCTTAATGCCCTCTTAATTCTTATTTGCTCTTTAATTTTTTTCTTGACTTTAACCCTCCCCTTCTAGCGTACCTTCCTCCCTATACCAGATAAAGGAACCATTTTAACAACCGGTAAAAACTTGCTCCTCAGCTCTCTGCACAACTACTTCATTGACCTCTTCTCCCTGGTGTTTGCACTTTGTATCCTAGTTCTCTGTCATAGAATCTGATGCTTAGTAGGTATCCAACTGATTTTAAGCATGAATAAGCAAATGAACGAATACCACTTTTTGTAACAGTTGCTGTTCAATCAGCTGCTCCAAAATGTGGAGACTTGAAAGAATGACAGTTTATTGTCTCTTGTACACTGGCGGGTCGGCTGGGAGTTAGTTGATCCAAGCTGAGTTTGCCCGGGATGGTGCATCTGGGATGAATCTGTTCTCCAAGTTCTTCATCTTCCTCCTGGGACCAGCAGTGCTGCCCAGTTTCTCCTCAAGGCCACAGGAGAAGCAGAAGAAGCATAGCGGAACCTTACAGAGTCTCTTAGGGGCTGCTATCAATTCTAGCGTACACTGTTGGCCACAATGCTAGTCAAAGGAGTGAGCGTAGGTCAAAGGGCAGGTAGATAGTGTCTTCCCCTTTATTCTCATGACAAAGTCCCAAACAAAAGGATGTAGATACAAGGAGAGATAAAAAATCATCACAGTCATGAAACCAACCTTACCAAGAAGAAAATATCAATTACCAGGTTCAGATAAGAAGAGCAAATCTCTTACTGGTTTTCAGACCCATTTGACCAAACTCCAACATCATTTTCCTTATTTTCATATCACTAACACACAGGCCAGCAATTTAAATAACCAATTCAATCAATACAGATTTATCAAATGACAATGACTCTTAGTCGTAAATAGAGAAATCAGAATGGGGAGAATCCTGATACCTTTATTTTTAATGATTGTTTTTTCTTGAAAGAAAATGTGGGGGCCTCCCTGGTGGCACAACGGGTTGAGTGCAGCGCTGTGGAACTGTCAGCAGCTGCGGTGCAAGTTCAAGGCCCGGCCAGGGAGATTCCCACATGGCGCAGCAGACCTCTCCTGCCTCGCCCGCTGCTCCCCTCAGCAGTGGATTTTGGTCTATCTGCCTGTTCTGCTCCCCACTCTATCTCTGGTGAGCCCTCTCGCTGCCCCACGCCTCCGTACCCCAGCCTGTAGGCAAAAATAATAAATCTTAAAAAATATATATATATATGCCTGGTGGACAGATGGATTATAAACATAAAATGTAAAGGTTTAAACCCAAAATATTGTCCTTTCTGAAGACACTGTTGCTCATGTTTATCTATTTCATAATGGACATTGGTTTAAAAATATTCAAGGTCCTGCGAGGAGTTCACAACGCTGGACCCCTGCCCCTGGGTCCTGTTGCGCTTTCCCTTTAAGTGAGTTGGAGAAATGTCACGGTGTCATTGCAGACATTGTGGGTCCTTCTCTTTAAGGCGTTTTGCTCATCCGCTGAGCTGATGGTAAACCGCCCAGGTCCAGGCCTGGGTTTGCCAAGAAGAGCAGAGCTGGCGAGGGAACAGCAAAGCCCTGGCAGCGATCAGGCCCTGGATTCCTGGCCCCCTTCCTTGGGAGCCCAGGGGGACCTCACTCAGCTGAGCCAACCCCACACCATGCGCCCTGGACTGGTGGTCCTCTTATCATAGAAAATTCCACCAGTGCAGCCAAAACATACAGAAAGAAGCACACAAGAAAAATGTGAATATAATATGCAGGCCTGTGGACTGAGTTTTTTAAACGGAAAAAAAAAAGGAGGGGGAGTTTTTCTTAGCACTTTTTCATAGTTCACAGGACAAAAAATAGGGTACAAAGAATTATCAAATATGAATCATTTTACTATTTTTAATGGCAAATCAAGGACTCCAAGGACTGGTTTGAGATCTCTATCCTAATTTTACCCTATAATCAGATTATTTAAATTTGATTATTGGATAAATAGAAACATGCATTTTTTCCCCATGATTTTCCTTTCATTTCACATGCTAAAGAATTTGAATTTATTACATATATGTCAATCCAAATATTCCCAAAATGTTTTTCTTGCTTGTACTTTGTAATAGCCTATCAGATCCTTGCCCTACAGCTAAGAAATGCTAACTTCCTTGGGGAGACCAGACACAAGAGTGTGTGGATGATGGATGCAAATCCTGAGAAGTTTGAGCCACTGCACAGTGACAGTTCTCACTGTCTTCAATAAAATTCCTTCTAAGGTGAGCCTGGACCTAGGAAATGCAAACGATTCTTGCTAAATGTCATGTAGGGGTCAAGCTATCTGTTGCCTAAATAATACCAGAAGAGAAATCAGTTTTTTGCTAAGGATTGATATGACCCAAAGTCCCCACTCGTTCTCCCCAGTTCTGTCATTTATTTTAAAATGGAGCTTCGATAGGACCCAGCAGCTCCACTCCTAGGAATCTACCCAAAGAACACAAAAACATTAATTCAAAAGGAGACCTGTACCCGTGTTTATTGCAGCACTATTTACAGTAGGAAAGACATGGAATATGGAAATAACCCAAATGCCCCAAAACAAGTGACTGGATCAAGAAGATGTGGTCTATATACAATGGAATAATACATAAATAAAATAATAATATAATAATAAATAATAACAATAAGTGAGTTAATTTGGTATTATATAATGAATCAGAGAAGACACCGGGTAGCAGGAGGCTGGGGTGGCAGAGGAGAAGGGACAGGAACCAAGTTGCTGAACCAACATTCGTGGCTGCAGCTTTCAAGAGTCAGGCTTTATTTTGCAGAAGGCTTGAAGAAGGCAAAGCCATAAGTTATTTTGCCTTAAAAGGGAATCAGCTCTTAGGTCGCTTCCCCAAGACCTCAGAAACTGACCACAACAGCCCCATAGGTCCAGAACGCATGTTCTTGCTCCCCTTCTACATCCCTCTCCCTAAGAAAAGCGTTTTCCCACTAGATCAAGTCATATGGAACATTCTCAGCACAGAAAACAAGACGTTCCTGTAAGTTCAGGAGTCACCAATGTATGGCATGTTTACAGTTTGATATTCCAACAGCTGTGAAGCCATGGGCTGTGGGATTTTGTTGCTTGTGAGAGTAAATAAAATATGCACTAGCAGTTGTGGGTTTGTTTTTGTTGTTCTTGTTTTATCCGCTTCTGATTTGTCAGTGAACTTCAGGGAGAGGCCTCGAAAGGCACCCCCAAACTCATCTGCGTGAAGGTGTTGGGTAGCTCTGAATCGGAACCTCACTTGTTAAATCTCGTCTAGGTCAATCACCTTTCCAGGGCAGGGTATTTCCCTTTAGGAGATTCCTTGGGAAGAGTCTCCAGGGAACTGACTAGCTTTTTAATGGTTCACTCAGATTAGGAGGAAGGAAATGGGAGCCCCCCGGGGGGCACCACTCTAGGCCCACTGCATCCTGTGATTCTTCCCAAGTCCGTGAATCATACTTTTAAGACTCCTTTTCAAGGACATTTGTCTTCCTTTAAGAGAAGACCAAAGCAGAAAAGACAAGGTTTAAAATAGGCTTCAATCAAGCTTCAGCCATGAAAACAATGGTGTGATTCTCTCCTTGTCTACCCAGAGAAGGTGGCCCTGGGTTCCTTACCTGCCCACCTCCCCTTGCCCTGCACAAAACTTGACTGAATTACTTTCTTTGCTTTTAGAATTAAAATGATTTCTGAGACCATTTCAATTCTGTAGCTCAAATGTCTTTGAACTTCAATCCTGGACCACGTTCCTGTTGTACCCAGTCTCTGAGACTGATGACAAATTATACTGTAAGAGTAGGAAAGAGTGAACTACCATAACAAGATTTTCCCACATCTATTTAGACAGAAATCTTTTTTTTAAACTATATCTCTCAAAAATAAAATATGTAGACAATTACAGACTATGCTTGCACTTTTTCCTCAAAGACACAAAACTTCTGAAAATATTTTTGACAGTGGATAGGGTTTAATATGGACTAAAGTATTAATTACATCACTGAAGACTCATGTAGAAGAATGAAGTAACAAGAGTGCACGTCTGAAAGGTTTATCATATTGTAATATCAAATACTCAAAAAATAAAACATATGTTGGGCATCTACTAAAGAGCAACTTCTATTTTTTCAAGCTTCTATCAAGAGTGGAAGAGTCCTTTAAAAATAGGCAAAAGGAGGCCTCCCCGGTGGCACAGCGGTTAAGCACTGCGCTGTGGAGCTGCCGGCAGCGGCGAAGCGAGTTTGACGCCCAGCCAGGGAGAATCCCACATGGTGCGGCAGACCCCTCTTGCCTCGCCCGCTGCTCCCCTCAGCAGTGTATTTCTGATCTGCCTGTTCTGCTCCCCGCTCTGGCTCTGGTGAATCCTCTCGCCTCCCCACGCCTCTGGCCTGTACCCCAGCTTGTATGTATAAATAAAAAATAAATCTTAAAAAAAAATAGACAAAAGGAAAAATGAAAATGCATAATGACATAGAATACCTGTGTGAGTTATAATAGCAACTATGAACTTCGGTTGATAACAATATATCAATGAAAGTTCATCAATCATAACCAATGTTTCAAATTGGTGGGGATTTTGATAATGAGGGTGTCTAGAGGGTATACGAAGAGTCCTTGTACCTTCCATTCAATTTTTCTGTGAGCCTAAAACTGCTTTAAAAATAATTTTTTGAAATGCACAGACACAACCACACACAGTGAATTGTGAGCTATGTAGTTTATTTATCCTGCAGAGTGTTCTTGTGGACACAGAATGGATGCCACGCCAGAGCCCGCTGGGGCTGGTAAATAATATATGGATATGTATGCCCTGTCACCTTGCAAAATCTAAGAGTTTTGAATTGCAAAATGCATCTTACCCCAAGAATTTTGGACAAGGAATTGTGAACTAAAGACATTGAAAGGTAGGACGCAGGAGAAGAAGAAAAGAGTAGAAAAGGAAAGAGTTGAGTTTTATTTTACCTTAGTCCTAGATGCCCAATCAGATGCCTAGATGCCTCAACATGATAGTTACTTTCTATTGAAACTACTATCACAGGAAAGAATGAAATCTTGGTAAGGTATCTGTGATCTCTACTCAAGGATGTGTCTTATATTCTTTATCATAATGTCTGTGGCTCACTTTGTTTCTGTGAGTCTGTTCCAAGACAGTGCCCAGAGAGGCATCTTTCTTTCTTCTCAACCATTAATGGCTATGACTATAGTGTCCAAATCATTAGAAGAGTAGGACAACAAATATGTTTAGAAACCAAGTACACTTTCAATTTTAGTAAATTTAAGTCCAAGAAAATCGTTCAACTAATTGCATCTTCTGGGTTCAAAATTCAGGTAGTATACTTATGCTCCTATGCTTTTCACTCAGTATGCTAAGGCCACATTAAAATAAAGAAGCAACACTCTTCATTGTTTCTGTGAAAGGTTCCTAAGCAATCCTGCTGGCCAGTAGATGAGGGTCCAAGAAATACAGTTATACCTTTGGCTTTGACTCTGAAATCAAGTCGAAGACATTGTTATTCAACCGTAGTCATTCATGTAAGTAGGCATTTGAATTTAGTTTTAACAAATATTTTCTTTTCTCCTCTTTTGGTTCCTTAACTCCTGTGTTCAGTTTCAGACATGATCTGTATTCTGTTTGCCAGATTATTGGATTCTTCTGTATATTTGTATATACTTCCTACACAGTGAATTATGTTTGAAGGGTGAGGCAGATGTCCTAATTACCCAATATTTAGTGAGTGCAAGACGTGGGACATTTGTCATTTAATATTTATAAAGATATTACACTTTTTAAAATCAGATAATCTAGATTTTAAGAGAAATTTAATTTTTTTTTGTCATTTACTTGTACTGACCATTATGGTTAATAATTTCTATTTTGAACCTAAGTTTCACAGCAATGTGATCCGAGCTATGAAAAGATGTAATGGTAGATTTTATGTTAATGGAGTAATATTCGAGAATGACAAAAATGAGAGTTGCCTCTTCTTTTCAGTAACAATCTCTGTTTTTGTGGTTTTCAACTTGAACCTAGAGAGAGAGAGAGAGAGAGAGAGAGAGAGAGAGAGAGTGTGTGTGTGTGTGTGTGTGTGTGGTGAGAACATCAGAGGGAGACAGAACTTGCAGAAGTTCCTGTCCATCCTCAACCTCAGTCTCCTCCCCTATAAGGAGCAATTGCACGTGCTACATCCCAGCACTGAAGGGAGACTGTAAGAAATCACTCAGGCCAAGTTCTTGGAAATCCCCATCTATGTTAGACATTGGAAGATTAGCAGGAACCAACATTTTCAACAACCAATGAATTTCATCAAACGTTGTCATGTTAATTATTTTGAACATCATTATTAATATGTCAATTTATTGACATATAAATATATATGTGTACACACATATATATGAACTTAAGTTCATATATAAGTCTTAAGTCAGGTGTGGATGTGACAATTTTTAACAAACTATGGAAGTTTTGAGAAGTGCGGATGTATGAAGAAGTCCATCATAAAATATGTTTAAGTCTGTGTGGAGAAGTGAGAACTGTGAGGCTAAGGATTGAAAGCGTCAGTTGGATGTTTCTTGATGAAAAAAAAAAAAGGAAGGAAGGAAGGGAGAAAGGAAGGGAGGGAGAAAGGAAGCGAGGAAGTAAGTCAGTCTTTAGGATCATTAAAATATTTCCTGATGCTTGAGAATTGAAAGAAGAGAGAGATGTCACCATCAGATTCTAACACTCTGCAACTGCACTCCAATTCCAAAAAACCATAAATTTAAATCTAAATCATTTGGGAGAAAATATTTAAATACCTTTTGTATTTGTTTCAAACTGATAGCTATAAAAATCTGTTATGTTACCCAGATCCATATTATAGAGATTATATATACAAATATTTTATTACTTATGCATAAAACATGATTTGTTGGGGGATATAAACTGTGGCTTTCTCAGGTATCACTGCTACTTGATTGTTCTGAGTATCGGCTTTCTGACAGGGTTTGGAATGAAGCCATTTTTATTAATTTAGTTATTTTTGCTGATATAAAAGGCCGTCTATCATGTTAATGATGTATCGGTCTGCGGTCCCACCGAACAATAATTACACAATGTCCCTAATAGTAAATCATTTGTCACAATCACAGCTCAGTACAACAACCTTTTGTTGAGCAGTGAAGACATTATCTGAATAGCAATACACCTTTAGGGGGACATATTAGAGGGAACTTGCACCCAGCAGCCCAGCAAAACCCCAAGAGAGTCCCCAAATCTCCACTCTGGGTGTGGGCAGTGCCCTGCTGAATTGTCTCTGGTTTTAGCCCATGAGACCGGAACATTCTGCTAAAGAGAAGAGACTAGGTTCACGGGAACTGCAAAGGGAGAAAGAAAAGGAGACCTTCTCTGAAAAGATGGTGAAACAATCATCAGGAAAAAAAGACAGTTCTAAAGGTTTTATGGCTTCGTTTATTTTTTAGGAAGAACTAGAACAACAAAGGCTACTCTATTTAGAAAGAAAAAAAGGATCTAGGAAAAGGCAATGATGTCTAAATTAAGTGAAAACTTCATCATCAGAATAATGGTCAGGTTCTCCTTTCTAATGGTTTTCACCAGTGGGTTTCAGCTGCTCTTCAGCAGCATTTGTATTAATAAAAGCAAACTTGGTGGGTGTTCTTAGGTGCAGGGACCCTTGTGTTTTTGTTTTGTGTTGTTAGTCCTTCTTTTTAAAAAAATGTACGCTTCACTATTTTTAGAGACTTTTAGTTTCACAGCATAATTGGGGGGAATGAACAGAGTTCTCTCATATACTCCAAGCCCCACCCCCCACAAGCAGCCCCCGGGGGTAGAAACATTTGCTGCAATTCATGAGCCCAGATTGACACACCCCAGGACATGGGTTACATTAGGAACTCTTCTCAGCACTTAATCATTCATTTCTTTCAAAAACTTTGATATTAGTTCGATTTTAGAATCGAGGAAACTAAGGCACTGAAGAGTTAAGTCACATAGCTGTCAACTACAGAGGAAAAAATGGATGATTTCTGAGATTTGGCCAATTTCCAAGCCTAGGCATGTTGATGAACCACCACTTCTTAGCGAGATACCTCAGTGAAATAAATCGACCTTGTGGGTCGGGCATCCACACATTTATTGATTTTTGCCAAGGTGATGTCAACCAGGCACATTCAGCCACGGTCCCTCTGTTTCACAAAGTAACCAAACCCCAGGGGAGGGAAAGCCGTGGCTTCTATACCAGTCCTTTGACATGAAGCCTGCATTATGTCACCACTACCTCTGCCCCGCTCTTCTGTGAGAAAGAAGGCCATGTCGCCATAGTAATTCAGTCATGATTACTTTGCTTGAATGACTGTTCTTTATAACCTGAATCCCCAACACTGAGTCCAAGGAATTTGAAACAACAAAACAACATGCGGATTGCACTTTAAGCAAAAGCTTGTATTTTTCATTTTATAAACATGTGGATTGCTGGCTAGAAATGTTGTTGAGGATGAAAGAGAATAAATGTATGTATCACCCCAGGAGAAAATTAATTCTCAAATATGTCTTCAGGAAACCACTATTTGAAAACAGCCTGAAGATCATTAACAGGTAGTAGATGGGGAGAAGAGTAAGCTGTGGGTGCTTATACAAGACCACAGTGCAGGATAAAGAGGATTTCTTAGTCATCAACAATGGACATTGGTCCAGAAGTTTCTGTAGAGGCACATGGTGAGGGCTGCAAAGTCCATGCTTCCCAATTTTCTTTGAGTTTTTTTTTTTTTATTTATTTTAAAGATCTATTTATCCATACAAGCTGGCGTATAGGCCAGAGGTGTGGGGCAGCGAGAGGGTTCACCAGAGACAGAGAGGGGAGCAGAACAGGCAGATCAGAAATACACTGCTGAGGGGAGCAGCGGGCGAGGCAGGAGAGGTCTGCTGCGCCGTGTGGGAATCTCCCCGGCCGGGCATCAAACTCGAGTTGCCGCCACCACAAATGGAGCTCTGGGATTGTCTGAAAGGGTGTCCACATGCTGTAAAAGTCAGCATGAAAGGACATGTCCATGGGCCTCTCTCCCGAGATGGTTCCCAGTTGTTTCACGATCTGGAATTCTGTTCAGGTACCAGAGGACGCCACCAGGCCTGACAGCCCTGCGTTGCTAGTGTCCAAGCCAAACTATTGATGAACTAGAACAGGGAAATGCATATTCTCATAGATTTTGGAGAGCTTCTGGCTCTTTTTTTTTCCTTGTCAAAAGGCAGCAACAGGGCTTCCTCGGTGGTGCAGCAGGTTAAAGCGCTGCGCTGTGGAGCTGTCAGCAGCAGCAACGCGAGTTCAACGCCCGGCCGGGGAGCTTCCCACAGGGCCCAGCAGACCTCTCCTGCCTCGCACGCTGCTCCCCTCAGCAGTGTATTTCAGTCTATCTGCCTGTTCTGCTCCCCACTATCTCTGGTGAACCCTCTCGCCGCCCCACGCCTCTGGTCTGCACCCCAGCTTGTATTTATAAAAATTAAAAAAAAAAAATTTTAAAAGGCAACAAGGAAACCCTTGGCTAAAACTTGAAATCAAACATCAGACGCCACTGAAGGGCCAGCAGGTTGGTTCAGACCAAATCCTTGCTGTCTCCTCTCCCTGCATCAACGGCCATGGACGTGGAAACTTCTCTCTGCTTCAGAAAGAACCTAGTTCAAACACACAGGCATCCTCAGCTCTCGGACAACGTCCTGCCTTTCCAAGGGGGAGAAAATCCCTTTAAAAAAAAGAAAGAAAGAAAACTCAAATGACTTCCTTTTGCCCCAACCCCACTGTCCCCTACCCCGATGTTCTGTCCAGAAGAAAAATCCCTCAGCCGCAATGGTTGTTTTTATTAAATTCTCCTCAATAAAAAGCTCAGGCAGGATTTATTAGGTACTCAGGGCGGACGTTTAGTATTTCGCCAGTTATTAAGTGAAAATCAATAGAAAGCAAAGAAAATGGAAGTCACTGCACTGTTAGCGAGTGTGCCGTTGTCGCCCAGATATTATGTCGGCTGTCTCGTAGATTCATGACAGACGAAAGAGGCCGGGAGAGAACTTTCTGCTTACATAGCACGAGCCAAAGTGGGGTTATTCATTAGAGCAGGCAGCCGGCCAGATGGATTTCCAGTTCAGTTTTACCATTTATCTTTAAAACGCCTGTATCGAGTGAGAAAGAACACTGATATTATGTGATATCAATGGCAGGTTTATGTATCTAAATCAGGATTTATTGTTATTTTGTTCCAAAGACCTTTTTTTCTCAAGAAATACCATTTCACGGGAAGAAAATAATAGCTAAAACCTTGTCAAAGATAACCTTTCATGCTGTCCGTGAGCCACTCGCTGTAAAACAAATAGAACCCAGTATATAAATAGTTTAACCACATCCTTACAAATCATTTCTTCGGAATCCGTTTCCCCCATTTCAATATATATATATTTTTTTAATGCTGCAAACAGGAGTTTTGGTCATTTCATGTTTTCTTTGCCAGTAGTTTAAATCTAAGTCATGTCAGCAATTGTTTTAATTGTGTTTAAAAGGTTTAGCTGTTTTATGTCCTTCTGTGGAAGTGCTACTTTTCTCAAAAAGCATTCTTTGGAAAAGCAAAGAGATCTGATGTTCTTTCCCCTCCCACCCCACCTTAGAAAGAGCTTTGGCTCTAAATCACCTATCACCCCCCACACACACACACTGCTTCAGGATCTTCAAAAGTGGGCAGGTGTTTTCATTTGACTTGATCTCACCCTCCTTTTGGTTCCTTCTCATCTAAGGGACCGACTGCAGACAGCCTGGTGAGATCTGCTCTACACTGAGTCCCGCTACATAACTAAGATGGTCAATCGCCAGGGTGAAGCATGATGCACTCTTTAGAAATAGCTCCCAAGAAAGGTAATAACCCATGTATTTGTAAATGTCATTAGGGACACTTTCTAAGTGGGAGGAAAAAAATTACATCTGGGCTTTGATTGAATCTGTTGCTAATAGGAATTTGAAAACATATTTTTAAGCTGCTTTATTTTTACTTCTTATGCTTCAGAGTGTTTGGGGAAAGAGATCATAAATTTATCTTTTTGTGGACCAATATTAGGTAGTATTCAGACACATATGGTTATTTAAGGATCAGAATTTTCTAAGTGACACAAAAATTCTCTGATCATCAACTGAGGCTTTTTACTCATATTGATATTATATTTCAGAGTAAGAAAATAAAAGTACATATTATATTAAGAAATATTTGCCAGGCTAATCTTCATTGAGCCAAGTAAGTTTATCAGTGAAACTGAAGAGCTAAATTTTACCAGAAATCTTTTTTTGTATTTAGACATGAAAACCAGATGTTTTCTTTTTAAATCTGTGTTGATAACACAAATTACATTTCCTACATAGATTCCATCCTCCAATAAAACATGGCAGGATTTTTCTGCTTTCCCTTTAGAAAAGTTATCCACCACTCCTGCATAGATAACGCCTATGTCTGTCAAAGTGTGGGGGCCTAGAGATGTTGATGGGGAGGCAATAAAGGGCAGTGGTTAAGAAATGGACTCTGGAACTAGATTACGTGGGCTCTCTCACTCACTGACTCCATGATTCTGGCAAGTTCCGACAGCCTTGTGCCCCAAGTTTCTCATCTGCGTAGTAAGGATAATAATTTTATAGATTTCTTACCAGCAATAATTGACTTGACACAAGTCAAGTTCGTGGAATATTGTTTGCCTCATATTAAATCCTCTAAATATTAGTTAGCTGTTATGTTTGGGTCCACAAAATCTAGAACACAAAATTTCCCATTTTAATACCTTCACTTTCTTTTAGCAAAATGAAATGTAGTGTCATCGGGGAGTCAGTAAGGCCTCCATCTTCATATGTATCTGTATTTTTAGACCATGCAGAAAGCTATGAAATCTTGTTTCAGTCCTAAGTATAATCTCACTTACCCAGGATTTTGTTTTAAATAAACTCGCTTTAAGAAAACTCTTTTTTCCTTATTCTCAACGTGCAGTGTGAAATAATAACTATAACAACTATAAAAACAGTCTTATTGATTACTAATAGCTAATGGTACTAGAGGCATGGGACTTAAAATCTCACTGGGAACCTATTTATAGACACGGTCTCAATTTGCTGAAAATAATGTCTAGTTATCTCACGATCTCACAACATCAGTTAACACATGCAGCTATGAGAAAGAAGTGATAGTACTAATTAATATGACTGGGACAGTCAGAGACTAGAACATTCCAGCCAAGGAAAATCAAAGCCGAGGCTTGGGACTCCTTGTTCCTGTGCGTCCTATCATTTGAATCCATGCCAGGCTAACTTACTTTGAGTTTATGGTATTAACCTACCAGCCTTTCATCTCACTTCCCCTCTCTGAACTTCCCCTTGTTTAATTGTAGAGTAGAGTCCTGTGCCTTTTTTATTCACATGACAGTTGAGAGCTGAAAAGAGAGAATGGAAAACATTTATTAAGGGAAGACAACACTTTATATAGTCAGGCTGGTGGGAAAATTGGTACAATTTTTTTTTAGATTGATTTTATTTTTGCATACAAGCTGGGGTGCAGGCCAGAGGTGTGGGGCAGTGAGAGGGTTCACCAGAGATAGAGTGGGGGAGCAGAACAGGCAGATAGACTGAAGTACACTGCTGAGGGGAGAAACTGAAGCTGATTCCCAAGCCTCAGTGGGCTTGTGGATGATCAGAAAATTCAGATAAACAGACAGACCACTTCTATGTGGTGTGCTATTGGAGTGGACAATCTAAATCTTCTTTCAGACATGGGATGGAGGCAGGAAAACCTTCTTTGTGGAAGTGCTATCCAACCTGAAAAGTCAATGGAGTCAAAGGTAGTCACGTTCCGCTCACTGCAGTCTCGGGGTGTCTCTGGAAACTCCCTGCAGGATGGGGTGGTCTACGGCCTGTGACCGACATGGAGGGCCCTGGTCACATCAGCTATAAAGTGCTTGAAATGTGCGTGGCCTTGTAGGGCATGCAAAAAACTAACATTTTTGTGTCATTTAATTTTCCTTTTTCTAATTTAAAATTTTATGCTCTATGAGCCCAGTAGTTAACATATTAAGCAGCACAGATAGAGAAAAAACACATGTGCAGCTCCAAAAGTGGGGGAGTTTTGTATTTTTAAAGACCTGGTATTTTGATATTCGTGAAGGATGAGACTGAGCAATTAGCAGAAGCAAAGTATGACTTATCAGAAAGGGCAGGCCAAGGGAAGTCGCTGAACTAGAGTCAGGAGGAGAGTGGCCTGATCATGTTTGCATTTTAGTAAATCCCTCCAACTCTACTTACAATAATAGATAGAATTATCAGCACTTTACAGTTTACAAATATTTCTGAGACCTGACCTCATTTAATCTTTCAATCACCTCTAAGAGCTTTCTCCCTATATCTCCTTCTACATGTTTACACAGTCTGTAGCTCAGCGACCTATGTTCCTTTCACTACACCCTCACAGAAGATAAATCTGATACATGTAAAATATTCACATGGTATTTGTACCTAGACTCATGCATGAGGAAGTTTCATAAATCACTTGGAAAATGGCAGCAGTTACTTCCAAAGAAATGTTAAAGATTTTTTTTTTTTTTTTTTTTTTGGCTAACTATGACTTCTCTTTGGAGGTCCAAGTCCATAGGACTGTGCACAGTCCTATGGGCCACCCACGGCTCCTGGCGCTCAGTTATCTCCTCTGGCTGGTGGTGGCGAGAGCACGGACCTGCTCTGAGGAAACACACAGGAAGGGTGATGAGGGATGAGGCAGCTTCACCCGGCCTCACAAATACATCCTTTCACTCACATATCCATATCCATTCTCTCCTCCCAGACACGTTGAAAAGAGAAGCGGGGATAGACGAGGGTATCTGCTGCAATATGCTGACAGTCCCTGCCCGCTGACCTGACTCCTCACGTCAGGTCTGAGAAGATAAAAGATGGCGTTCTTCCAAGTGGAAGGAGGAAGGAGCGCAACCCCCGGGCTTCTCTCTCTCTCTCTCTCTCTCTCACTCGCTCAAACTCTCTCTCTCACAGAATTTTCACTCATCAATTCGTTCAGTAAGAACATTAAAAAAAAAAAACCCACACTAACATCTAATTTGATTAGGTCAAGTCATTTTCTCTCTCTTTTTAAAGGAGGATTATTAATAAAATCACACTTCCTTAAAAAAAAAAAAAAGACAGGGAATGTAAATGCTGCACTAATTTAATTACACACTGGCTCTGTAAGACGCTAATGTAAATATTCTGGTGAGTAGGCCTAAGACACTTGGAGTAATTACTTAAGGACTCCCTTTCAAAGAATCTCTCCCTTTTTTATTAAATGCCTTTTAACATTAGCACTTTCTTCCTGACAAATTAAATGAAATTTCATTACTCTCCCTGACTTAATGGCACGCGCCTCCCGCGGAGGTGTGCGCTTACCCTCCGGACAGCTGATGAGGGCCCGGCGCTCAGTCGAAAGCTTGTCCAGATACAGGAGAAAGGAACCCTCGGAGAAGCCTCTGGGTTTATCCCAGAGTATCCAGAATCTTTCATTTCTTTGATGATTTTGCAACTATGATCCTGACAAAAATCTAAGAAACTGACAGTATTGTTGTTTTCCAGTGTTCGTAATTTCATGGCCAAAGATACAGTGTCATTGACTGAGCCGCTGATAGTGGACACATAAAAGAACATACCAAGAGTAAAGAGTTACGAAGCATTTATTAAACACCTTACAAGTAATTACCTATTTTAACTCATTTAACTCCCACTATAAAGACTATAAACTCAATACCATTGATAGGCTCACTCTAAGATGAAGGAATTACAGTACAGAGTGGTTAAGCAATATACCGGAGTCACACAGCTAATAGGCAGCAGAATTAGTATTCAACCCAATCCTCGCCAGCTGTTCTCACACACTTTCATAGGAACAGTTATCGAATCCATACACCTGGAAAGACACAGACTTACTTCTATAGCGAATTTTACGTTTATATAAGCTGAGACAGAAATGTTAGGCCACGAGCCCAAGCTCAATAGGTCCTCTGTAACCAGGATCCTGTCTCAGTCACGTCTTGGAAATAATAGAACTTCCAAGTTCAGCTTTCACAAATGTGATCCCTGGAAAATTTTATTTCTAAATATTTAGAAACCTGTTAAAGAAATATCTGTTCATTAAACTATTTTAGATATTTGTTAACCTATTGAAAATGCAATTTAATTTTGAAATAGAGAAAAGAAAAAAACAAATTACTCATAAGATTGAATTTATTTTTAATACCTTAGAGATGAAGTTATAAAATTACAAGAAAATCACAGAATAACTACTCAGGAACTACAGCACTGAGGTTCTGGTACTACAGGTCTGAGGGTGAGCTAAGAATATAGAAGAATTAATTTTTGTTAAGGTCTTTACAAAACAAGCCCTGCCCAAGTTGTTCTCTTTTGAGAAAGAATCTGTGGCTGAGAATATGCTAGAGAGAGCATGCTAAGTTAAGCTTGGCACCAATAAAAATGGCTGGGGAATGGACAACCTAATCATCATCCCTAGCATTTTCTATTTTGCTATCTTTTTCAGGAAAAAAAAAAAATGGCCCTATTGTCTGTCCTGTGAGATTTATCTCTTATATTTTTGAAAACTAGCTGTTTTTCCTAGTTTGGGCCTAACTTTCTTTCTTAGTCTTATTTTGAGTTTAATTTTATTCCCTTTTCCAAAGTTTCAATCCATTTTGAAGTCTAGACTTCAGCGATTGATGGGGAGAACATTCTATCTTGTCAACTCTGAATTTCAAGAGACAGGGCCAACTTTTAATGAGAATGCTTTGTGCTTATGTTTCCCTTTTCTACTTGACCCCAAAATATTACTCTTTGGCCGACACTGTAATCACCATCCTTCTTCCTGCCCATGTCACCAGTAGCTCGAACTTCCAAATGTGATGTTCCATCCCCTTTGAAGGGGTGTCCTTTCAAAGACCTCAGGCCATGTGGAAGAAAAATAATCATCTCCAAGTTCAGAAGACAAATGTTGCCAGGGGGATCTTTCTCCTCCTCCGGGTTGTTCTTAAACGTGTAGTTTTGGGGATCAGCATGTCAGTGTTTTGAAAGAAGCAAAGACTTGAATTTATTTTGGTGCAGCTATCAGATTTTGAGGAGTTGGATCATTTGTTTTCCTCTTGTGAGGTCCAGGTAAAAGTTCATTCTCTCCATGGCCGGGTGCTTCTGACAAACAAAAACCAAGGACCCAAAATAAGTATTTTATCTAAAAAATGTGAACTATCCCAAAACAAACATGAAAAAGCACAGCTGCCAAATTCCACAAGTAAAAAGAGCTGGAGGTTGAGACAGCTCCCGATCCCGCTGGGGAGTAATGGGTAAAGTTGGACCAGCTGCCCTTAAGGCCTTCAGGGACACTCAATCCAATTGCCACATCTTAGAGGATGTGAATTTCAAGGTTACACCTGGGTGTTCAAGGGCAGGGCCAAGTGTAATCGGCACTTAGATCATAGATTAATCTTATTTGCCATCTATTAGGTTTGATTCCTCTTCCCTCTCTCCCTCCCTAAAGCCAGGATTATTGTGATAGTTTAAGATAATGGATTCTAAGGGAAGAAAGGTCACACAGGCATGGAGATTTGGAACCTTAAGATAATATGATTAATCTAAAAGCTTCTTTCTCGAAGGGGAGGGCCCCACACTTTTCATATGTCTAATTGAGAGAGGCAAGCTGAAAGACCCAGAAACAGCAACAGAAAACAGAGCATAAAGGAGCTGAGTCCTTGTCAACAACTGCAATTAATTATCATTGTCAGGATGATCTTTCATTAGTTTTCACACTAATAAGATAGATTTGCCTCATGCCTGAAGCTGATAAAACCTTATTGGCAATGTTGATAAGACTATGTCGGTATGGAGAGCCATTCATAGACATCTTCATTTTGTTTTATTTTTCTGATCTTCCAAAACTAAATGACTGAATGGGTATTGCTACGAGCAGCAACATCTAGGCTGTTGGGATCCAGACAGGCCGAAAAAGTCCTGAAAACAGTAGCCAGCATAATCTAAACAAAAAGTAAATGTCAACCATTGTTATAAATGTTAGAAATATGTGAGTGCAAGATGTGTTTTAAGGTCTGCAATGGAATCCTCTCCTTGGGGTGGAAAGGTTCAGAAAAAGAAATTAAGAAAGATAGATATCTTTTTGAATCATAATGAATCAAGATTCTAAACTTCTAGATAAGAAGCTATAATCTTAATTCATCGGTAAGAAATTTAGAACAAAGATAAGAATGTGGGTTCTCTAATAATTTCTTTTTTCCATATTTCTAGGACAGAAACTGTTTTGTTTTGCTCTTTATTGTTAACTGCTAAATAATTTTCACTATTGTGGCTCACTATTATTTTGGGATTCTTTAAAAAGTAAAGAAACATTTCCATAGCGTCTTGCTCTATCTATATATATGTAAAATTTTTTTGCTATACATATATAATCTTTGATATATACATATATGTTATTAACCCACTTCCATTAAGTTCAACTTGCTCTGTTTTCCACACTTCTTTTAACTAAATAAAGACGTGCTGGTGGATTCTTCAAGGTGAACAACGGAGAGGGGAAAGTCTTCTATAACGGGAGTGTCCCGGTTCAAATCTGTAGTCTGAAGGAGAGGAATACAGGTTTTAATGTGTCATTTCATACACAAATTCTTCCTATAACAAATGGCACGCCCTTGATTCATGCACAATGAAAAAATAAATAAATAAAACAAAATACAGGCAACGTGGTGTTTCCTTAGCCAAAACCAGAAAGAAGAGGAAAGAGAGCACCAGCCGCAGCCTGACTGGAAACGCCTCTGTTCAAACTACTCAGAGACAATCGCTTCAAGATGGAGGGCGGGGGAGCCGGCCATGTTCCTGTCAAACGTGTGGCAACACAAAACACACCTCTCTGGGTGCAACTTTCCTTTTCTGAAATTTTGAAACTGCTGCCTCAATGATGCTCTGGGCCACCGACTTTCCGACTTGCACAGACAGTGCTCCCTAACTCATCCTGTTGCTTTGGGTGCAGAAAAGGATATTTAAAATTTGTGGAACAAAAGAACCACTTCCCTGTTCTCCAGACCAAATTTTGGTTAAAAAAAATCTACTTTCAAAAATGTTTAAAGTGGAGCATATGAGAGTTTATAAAAAGGCAAAATGGGTGGATTCAAATGCTGACTCGGAGAAATGAGTGAATTCCTGACCCATTGTTCGAAGTGGTTGAGAATGAAATGTTCCAGATTAACTGGGGATGTTTGTTTAGTTTCGGTGTTTAATAATTGAAAAGAGAAACCAATACTGTGCTCCCCATCCCATTCTTATCACAGCGACCCGAACAGAACACACCAGAGAAAAGAGGAACCGAGTCCTGGCCCAGTTTATTCCCAGATGGAAAAACCGGCTGGGCTAAGGTCTGGAATACCCACCCTGGAATATCCCCCCTCCCCATTATACGCCCCCCCCCCTTTCTGGTTTCCTCAATCCTCAGAAGGAGGTGTTGGCATTCGGCAACCCCAGCCAGCCAGCTCTACCTAATATATCATGTGTTTATTCTTCCCAGACCGCAGGCCATATCACTCTCAAATGACTGACAACAACTCTAAAATGAAGTGGGCCCAAAGTGGGCTCTAATAGTTATGGGAAGTCGCACTAGTCAAACATAAAGCAAATTAATGTGAGCCCCTCCTGCACCTGCAGTCTGGAAATGTCATAAAGTAATAAGCAGGAGACTCTGCCATGCGGAGAGCGGGATTTCAATAAATTTACATATTAAAGGTACAGGATGGATTTCAACCCCTCGAATATCAACCGTGCAAGTTTCTAAATCCTAAGTTCTGATTTTTTTTTTAAAATTAGTTCTTATCATAGGCAAATGCACACATGAGTTAATGGCACAAATGCAATTCAGCCTCCATCTCTCCACTATCATTTGGTTTTCAAGAGTGAAATAAGCAAAGGCATCGGAATAGTTTGGATGGTTATGAGATGATCGATCGGTATTTGTACGGTGTCAGCGTGTGTGTGTGTGTGTGTGTGTGTGTGTGTGTGTGTGTGTGTGTGTGTGTGTTTCTTATGAAAGCGATGTACAGAAACAGAGAAAATAAGGGA
Source organism: Scalopus aquaticus (assembly GCA_004024925.1). Classification (NCBI taxonomy): domain Eukaryota; kingdom Metazoa; phylum Chordata; class Mammalia; order Eulipotyphla; family Talpidae; genus Scalopus; species Scalopus aquaticus. The sequence goes on from PVIJ01002015.1 coordinate 134,377, forward strand.
ATAGAGCGATACAGTACAGATGACAATGTATCTTTTAAATTTCATGTAATTCTGATTTTACCTCATTCCACCAGTGTGGGCAAAGTGTTCTAGAAATGTAGTAGACCCGGTGATTGAAATGCTTTAGGAGGCTTACAGTAATGAACAACATTCTTATCCATCTTTGAACTGGTAATATCCTAAACTATCTGGTCTAAAAATGTATCAAAAAGTCATCTAGTCTGTGATTCTCTGACTGCAGGGTGGATAAGGTTTCTTATTCCCTATTCCCTGGTTTCTCTGGCAAATTCCTTTGTTCTCTAGTTATCTCTGAAGACTTTCTACCATGTCAGACATCAGACCAACCCATTGAGTTACCATGATGCAAAGGAACAAAGGACGTGTGTGTGTGTGTGTGTGTGTGTGTGTGTGTGTGTGTAAGTTCTCCCTCTCACATACACACAATTTTGGTTACCTCTTCTGGAAGCAATAATTGTGAAAAAAATAATAAAAACTACAAGCACTGTGCTTAAAGTTACAAATGAACACATAGAATTTTTTGGTTATTTACTTTTCCAGGTGTTGCTGCAAGGTTATACAAGAATTTATTTCAAATGTTTTGAGTCAGTTTACAAAATAAGTGCAATGTAAGCTTTCTACTGAGTGAAAATAAGGCAATTTATCTCTTATTAAAGAAACTAAGTAGGGTTTTCAAACACTGAACATTTTAAGGAAGATAAAAAGTGCTATGAAAGAGATGTTTTTTAAAAAAATGTGAAAGCTTAATGACTTATCTCCAGAAGGTTTCATTATTTGGGATTTTTCCTCCCTTTTCTTCTTTCTTCCTTTTTTTTTTTTCCTGTTCACTCAGAGCTATAATCCTAATATCAACCAAATGGAACTAAAACACTGTTTGTAAGAAAACCTTTCAAATCCCAAAGTCAAAGGGTTGCCTCAAAATATGACAACAGAACAAAACTGTTCCTGGAATAAAATGTACTTTATTAAAGGATTACTCATATTTTCTTAATTTTTCCTTTAGATTATGAGCTTTAAAGGTAAAATAAAAAAATTACAGATTGTTTTTTATGAAACTGACAGCAAGCCTCTGTCTTTCCTGATAAATTTAGAAACTAAGGCATTTTACTGTTACTTGTGTGCATTCATCTTATGTCTGTGATTGTGTGTGTGCATGTGTGTGTGTGCATGTATTTGAATATGTGTGTCTTTGATCAACCATTTTAGTCAATCATTTTGATCAACAAAAAATAAGTACATTTCTTCTTGTACAGGAAGATTACTCAGCATCTTGCTAATTACAGGAAGGTCCAAATCCAGAAAAGACATATGAAATATTGTTTTCTATAAAATGGGATCTCATTTTGTTAATAGAAATTAGTTTATTATCACAGGCCCTAAGCAGTAAACTCTATTGTTGTGGCATGGGTTACAATTTTTATGTTCCCATTAATTTTATTATTTTGTATTTATTCCAAGAGCATTTCTGCTTTTACATTGAACAACTTTCCATGTAAAAAGAAGTTTTATTTAAATACTTCATAAAATCTTGGCCTGGCAAAGAGAACATGTGTTAAATGTTTACAAATTTAAAACAAAAATCATCTTGTCTTGTTTGTGAATAATCTTAAAAATGCAGAACACCAAGAGGATAAAAGAAACAAAACAGTTTCAATATATTAAATTATTTAATCCTGCTTTATAGAAGCATCACTATAGCAATATTGTATGAGAAGCATGAATATTCTCAGATGCTGTATAACATGCATGTAGTTGCAAACTATTCTAATTAGGTGAAATCTTAGAATTGATATTTGAAAAGAAACTGTAAGACTTTGATCATTAATAGACTAAAAGCTTGGAGTTGCATACTAAAAAAACTTAAAAGTCAAAAAATCTACCTTCAGTCATCACAAGGAGAAAAATGATCAGAATCCATGATGACCTTTAGTAAAAGAGAAAAATCTTATTTTAAATAGACTTTAAATTGAAGTATATAAAAAATGTAATCAGCAAATGTAAGTGAGTTGATATGCATTGTGTGGAGAATAATTCTGGATTTGTTTGGGGGAATCATTATATCTCCCGTTCCTTCTATGGGCACACAAATATAAGATTAGCTTTTAATAAAGAGATACAACATTTTAAGTGTATATCTTTTTTTTAATCAGTCATTCTTTGCAAGTAAAGCTTTATTACTTCTGAGTTCTTGACAGGTACTTGAAGAAAGGTCACATAATAAACTGCGCTTATTTTTCATTGCAGAAAAACAATAAGTCATCTCTGCATCCATTATTTACCAAATTGTCTTCATTTTTCTTCACCTGCTGGGTTTCTGCAATAAAGATAAGTAGTAATATCAAAAGTAGCCTAATATTTTCACAATTATGCAGAATTTGACAGTGAGCTAGTCTTTGGGAATTGAGGAAAGTAAAGGTATTAGGAAGAATTTGCTATCCAAGTCATTTACTAAAATATATAAAGGGCTGTTTTCACAGAAAGATACAACTGGAACCACACAAATATATATTTATATTTATCTCTATCTATCTATCTATCATATATATATATATATATATATATATATATATATATATATATATATATATGAGATATCACAAGGAAGGGTTGCAAAGAGTATTGTACTATTTTATTTCAAAGAGATTACATCCTTATAAGTAAATACTAAGTTCCTTTTGTTCCAGTTCTTTTTCTCCCCTCATTGCTCTATCATTCCTGGTTACTGGCCTTATTAGAAATGTCTTAGGGAAGAAAATAAAGTATTTCAATGTGTTTCCTTATAATTAGAATAACTACTATATGGTTAATAACCTGTTCTCAAGGACCAGACTGCAGACCTACGCTGCGACCCAGGCATCTATTCATGCAATTTCACCGTGCCCAGTGATCTTACCCAAGTAAAATGGGGGTTAAGGTGTTATACAATATCTGGAGGTAAGGAAATTGCCCAGGGTCACGTACCAAACAAGTTGAAGTCACAATTTGAACATGGTCCATTTAGATATAGTCTCCATCCTCTTCATTGGTATCTAGCAGCATGGCCCAGCCCTTCAAGAACAGCAAGGAACCTTAGAGGATGCTTGGTGCTCTGCCATGCCACCCTGGTATTATTTCATTTAGCTGGTTCCATGTAGTTCATTTAGAGTGTCTCATCACAAACTGGACTGCACACAAGTGAAACTGAGGGGACATGCGAGCTCAGAAACGTAGAACACCCCCATCTGCACGGTCAAGGAGACGGTCTACAGAGAAAGTGAAGTCAATACCGAGATCAGCTTCAGCAGGTGACTGGAGCTGGTCTCCTGGGTTCCCGACACCTTCAAGGTTTGGTTTCCTTGATATTACTGAACTTTCCTAACTGCAGTTCATACCCTGGCTCAAGGGGTAGAACTTGTGACCTTGGGTAGTGAATTCTGTGTTTTGGGGAAGGTCATGACATTTAAGAGTGTGAGTGAGTTTTGAATCCTTTATACACATAAAATATCTTAAAGCATAGTGATATTCTAATTGAAGTTTATTATTCACTTTTTTAAAAAAGATTTATTTTTTTATGCATACAAGCTGGGGTACATGCCAGAGGCGTGGGGCAGCAAGAGGACTCACCAGAGATAGAGCGGAAGCAGAACAGGCAGATGGATGGAAACGCACTGCTGAGGGGAGCAGCGGGCGAGGCAGGAGAGGTCTGCCGTGCCATGTGGGAATCTCCCTGGCCAGGCATCGAACTTGCGTTGTCGCTGCTGCCGACAGCTCCACAGCGCAGCGCTTAACCACTGTGCCACCAGGGAGGCCCTTCACTATATATATATTTTTTAATGGCTTCCCAATGCTCATGACATAAGCAAAATTATCTAGTCTCTCCTTTCATTGTTACACTGTTATCGGTCCTTAAATAATCCACTGCACACAGTTCCTTCCCCAACCCTCCTTTAGGGCTCTAGCTTCTTTGCCTTTGTGCCATACTTCTTTAACTTGCACCCCATATCCCCAGATTTTCTATGCTATTTCTTACCAAACCCACACTCAACAGAAAATCCCCTTCTCTGCAATATCTTCCTGAATAATTAGGAAGAATTGATAATATTCTTGTATTGTACTGTTGGTCTTTTTAATTCCATATATAGAATGGTATCTAAGTACATAGTAGGTGCTCAGAAAAATCAAAATGTCTGTCTGTATAACTGAATTCAGAAAACAGCTTTGGAAATATATATGTGCATGGGTGAGAGTTGTGTACACTGGGAACAAAGAATATCATCTTAAAATATAATAAATATACAGATACTATACAGTATGTGGTACTTGGGATAATCAGTGTATATAGTGGTCAATGAAAACAGAGAAATACATTAAAATGTAGTTGTTTTTTTTTTAAATAACCCAAAGACAGACTGGTATTTTTCTATCCTTTTATCTTATAAAACTAACATTTTAACTAAAAATATGCAGCTTAAAATGTGAACTTTTTGAACTTGACTGATTTATTCAAATCAGATGAATTTGTTTTTTATTGAAGTATCATTATAACACTATGTAAGTTTTAAGTCATTAAGAAATATACATATGTGAGTAGGCATGGGTATGTGTATATTAGGGTTTTAGAATATAAAGTTTGTATTACTTTCCTTGGTTCACATAACATGTTCTTAAGGACTTGCCTTTACTTATTTTATTATTACGGGTTCATGGTATCTGGCAACATATTAATGGCTTTATCCTCGAAGGAACTCTTTATCCTCGAAAGAAACTGTTTTCCATTAATTCTTCCTCTATCTTTTTTATTCCTGGCGAGTAGGAGCATCACAAAACATTGCAGACTAACAGGCAGAAGATCTTGAACTGGTCCATGAGCTCCCTTTGTGAAAAGTCACTTGATATCTTAGTCCTCCTGTTAATGTTTCTCTACTTAAGACTGAAGGTTGTTGTGATGATAAAATTGGACAATGTGCACGCTAGTGCTTTGCAGAGTACAAAGTGCTATATAAATGTAAGATGGCTTAGAATGATAGCATAAAGAGATGTGTTGTAAAATGAAAATAAAAGTGACTCTAGTCACTTATTTTTATGGGGTACTTTTCTCTCTTTGGAAAAATATAATTTACTAATTCAAGAGAGAGCTATTAATTTCTCAGTCCTTCACAGCCATTAAAGCAGGATGATGAGTTCAATTCAGTTTACAAATGCAGTGGGCATACTGCAGGGGAACGCTACTCTCAGGTTACATATAAATGGAATTAAATTGAATTAATGAAAAGAGAAGAAAAATGTGTGTAGATAAACAACTAACTCATCCTCTACAAGGTTCAATCAATGTCTGAAATGAGACACCAGTTACAATATATTAGCTTTCATGCATCTCCTTCCTATGCTACTTTAAATGTGTTTGGGAATTACAAAAATACTAAATATTAATGAAAATAATATCTGTATGGCACTTTCAACACTCATATAAGTAAAATTATCATTGGGGTTATAAACACAAGGCAATATAGTGAGTTTCTCATGAACCTACAATGCTATCTTGATGAGGGGACATAAAAATTGTGTCCAGGTTTTCAAGAGTCCACAGCATGTATCCCCCAATGTCAGAAAGTCTTCTTGATAAATAGACATTTTGTAGAAAGTGACCTCACGGTATAGATACTTCTAACCAGAAGAGGATATACTCTATACTTTGATACAGAGTACTGTATTAACTACCCTGAATGTTTTTACGACTTTGTGGTATAAAGACAGAACCCAAAGGGTGGAATTATCAGGAAAGGAACGTGATTTTCCAAAGGGTGCCCATTATCATCTGTCACCTGTGTAAGTCATCCTCAGGTGCAGCCTTACCTATATTAGTGATGATTTTCTATAGGCAACAAATCCCTTTAAGTTAGAGAAGACACTGGAAATATTTATGAACCATTCTGTGACTCAGTTTCTTTATTAGCAAAGTGAGGACAGTGTAATTTAATTTTAAAGATCTTTCTAATACTTAAGTGAATTGTTACTAATCAAATTACACAATGCCTCAAAAAGAATAAACTTGAAAAATTGTAGCTCTTATTATGCCATGATGTTCCAAGAGAATATTGGATGTGTTGGAAGCTTCCAGTTACCAGCTAAAAGAGCTATGCAATACATTTTGCTAGATCTTAGACATATGGCTTTCTAATTTAGTCTTTAGGAAAGCAAATTTAAAGAGGTTAAAGTTTTCAAATAATGGTCATTGTAATTATAGGTCATTTTTCATAATATTTTTTCCATTTTACCACATATCTGCAACTTCTAGGCCTATAGTTCTTAAACACAAAAGACACATGTGTGTTGGAAGGTGGTATACTCAATCCTTAAGAATAGAGTCCCATATTTTTTAGCTAGCTATCTGGGTTTCCTTGCAGACAAAATAATACCTAAACTTTTTGATTTCTAAGACTCTTTTTAACATTAGCTTTATGTCATGTCACATAAACAAACCCAGTCTGCCTGGACTCAGCCCACTCAGACCTATTGTAATCCACACCCAGTCCAGTTTTTAAGTCAAACTCATGCTAACTCTGACCAGTCCATTCCCAGTATGGACTAGACCAATAAATCCAAGAAAATGGACAGTGGACTTGATTTGAGGAAGGAATTCCAATTTGGAGTTACAGATTGAACCAAAGACCAGGGTCTACAGTTTTCAGAAGGACTCATCTGCCAGCTCCATGCTGGCCCTGTTGGTGCACACTGGAAAATCAAGTAGTTTTGGGAACCTGATATCAGAAAAATAAGAAGAGCTTACAAATGAACTAAAAAAAAAAAAGGTGTTCACAAGTGACATGCCTGTGTTTCTCATTTCCCCCAAATACCATCAGAAGTTTGCTTTGGAGTTCACTGCTGCCACCGATATGTTAAATAGCAAAAGTTAACTGAGTACATTTGAAGATGTAATTGGCTTTATTTACAATGTGTGAATCAGGCAGTGCCTCATCTTCTATACAGAAATATACCCTAATTATTTTATGCAAGATGGAAAGCTTTTACAAAAACAAAAGGTCATCAATAAGAAGAAAATGAAATTTCATTACAGGAGAGTAAGAGTTTAGGTGAGGATAGTTTCTTATTAACAAAGCTACAATACTTCCGTTAACTGGGTTTGTTGTTGGGCAAAAAGTAAATCTTCCTTTTTGGGGGTCTTTAACTGCCATTTAGCTGACACTTGATTAACATCATTCTCTTTGGAGCAATTGAGAACAAATAGTAGAACCTGGGAGTTGCTTCTATGTGCCTTCCCAACTCAATTTTAGTTAAGGCTTGCTTCATAAATTTTCACTCTTTAAATATAAATGGATGAACTCTTCTGTCAAAAGACAGAGATTGGCAGGATAGGTCAAACAAAGCAAGATAAACTACACAAAGCTTATAAGAAATTTAGTTGAGACCTAAAAACCAATATATGTTGAAAGTGAAAGGCTGGAAAAAAATATATTGCATGCAAATACTAATCAAAAGAGAGCTGAGGTAGCTATACTAATGTCAGACAAAATGGACTTTTAGTTAAAAGCTTCCCTAAGAAACAAAGAAGAAATTTACATAATAAAAGGGTCAAGTCACCACGAACTTTTATCAATTATAAGCATATATGCAACAAAAAATAGAGCCCCAAAGTATATGAAACAAACATTGCAGACTTGAAGGGAGAAATAAACAGTTCTGTAATAATAGTTGCAAATTTCTGTGCCCTTCACTTTTCCTACTGCCAGCTATGCAAACCAGCTACATTTTCCATCCCTATCCTTCCCTCTTCCCTCTTCTCATCACTGAGAAATGCTCCCTTATCTATACAAATTTATAAATTACAGGTTTCCTTCTGCTATTGATCATTATTTTCATTTCATTGTGATTGGAAAAGATATTTTGTATGATTTTTTTTAATTTAATAAGACTTGCTTTTTAGTCTAACCTGGTCTATACTATAAAGTGTTCCATGTGCAATTGAAGAAAATGTGTGTTTTGTTTACACTGAGTAGAGTGTTTTGTGTATGTCTGTTAAGTCTAATTGGTTTATATTGTCATTCAAGGCTTCTTTGTCCTTATAGATCTCAACTGGAAAATATCATAAAATAAAAACCCAATCTAAATCTACATTATCCTCCAGATTCCTTCCCTTCAAACTCAATTCTTGAAAGGATAGGAATGGAAGATATAAGTGATAGTTAGTAAAGGAAAGACAATATTTCTTAGTAAAGCTTATTTTTCCCAAGAGGATTTCAAGTCATCTGATGAGAAAGAAATTAGGGTAGTACAGATGCTATAAGAAAAAAGGAAAAATCTACAAAGCTGGAAAGTGTGAGAGTAAAATATAACCAGCATTGAGAGTAATTGGAAGTTAGGATGTACTGCCTTGAATCTCACATGCCTGAAGAACTCAATCTAATATGCTTAGTACCCTAATGCATCACTCAGAGGCCAACCTCTCTATCCAATTATGACATGTTATTTATTTATTGCATTCTTTGATATGCATCTACAAAATTTTAGGCAGCTTAAAATATGTATTTTTTTTCATTTTAATAGGTTGTTTCTCTTAGAGCTGAAAATTAAAATTAAAAAAATGAAAATACATGTTATGGTATCTGGAATCATTCTATTAATTGATACATCTATCTAGAAGTTTCCTGAAAGACAAAGCAAAAAGGAAACATATTGAAACATAGCATTTTTTATTACCATATAAAGGGAATCATTTGGGGAAAGTTATTTTTCTGATGCTAAAAGCCTTACACAAAAATATCATATATCCATCATTGAGGACGTTCGGTAACAGAGTAAGCAGTATCTTTGACTCTGATCTTTCAAGATCACAGAACATTCTTCAAATAGACATTTCCTGTAATATCTTATGGATGTTTAGAGCATAATGTTAAATCTGAACTAAGAGAAGGCATTGCTCTGGGAAGTTAAGATGTTCTGCCCTGGTAATTTTGACCTGATAACTTACTTTAATGTGAGACTAAAACTTGGGGATTCTGGAAGGGAGGAATGACTTATTGGTGCTTTAACTACTACTCCGAAACATCACATGTCTCAAGATCATCTGGCCAGAGTCAGTGTATGATCAATTTCTAGTTGAGTATTCTGACAAGGACCTACATAAATAGTAGACAATCTTTCAGGTCACTAAAAGGGTTCAGTTGTGCTTACCCTGCTATTTTCTCGTTTGAACAAAATTATATTATTGCATTATACTTGTTATATTGACAATACTACTATTTTTGATAGAAATTTTCATTTCTAAAATCTTTAACTCTTTTTTGGTAGATTACATAGATTCTCATATCTCTTTGATTATTTTAACTGTGATTTATAAATATGCTGATCTTTTACTAGGTCAACTATTCCCAAAGTGTGTTTTGTGGAGGTAGGGGTCCTTGACTTTGTTCAAATATGTTTCCTGGACATTAAGCATCTACTTACCTAATTGCCCATTTATGTGCAAATGTATGTATCTAAGTATAGAGGTCGACTCCCCTGAATGGTGTAGAAACACACATGAATTATCTGGCCAGGGGGAAACTGGCCTTCTGAGTATGGAGTCATCCTCTTCTTCCTACATATCACCATACTTTTATTTTTGATATCTTCAGAAAGGTTGAGAATTGGAGTAGTCTTGGTTCCTTAAATTCTCTTGATGTGGTAACCCAAACATCACTCTGTGAGGCACCCCTTCTGCCTTTTTCCTTTGGAGCTCCCAGGAGGTAGTTCTATCTTCCATAGCATTTCTTTTCTGGTAAATTTCTGATTCTTGTCTCCTTCAATCCAATTTTATATCTCTTTCATCTTTGAGATTTCTTTTCAATTTCTGATGCAAAGTGAGGTCCCCCCCCTTTTTTTTTTTTTCCTCAGGTGGAGTTCATTTACTGGTGGTTTGGTCTAAAACAGGATGGGAATATATGTAAACTCATGTGTTAGTTTCTGCCCTCTTGTTCCAATCCTTCATGATTCCTGTGGGGTTTAGAATATTAAACAAATAAACACTTAATTAAATGGCTCCCTGAAAAGATATTTTTGATGAGTGGAAGCACCAAAATCTGATTTTAAACATGACCGGATTTTACTTACAGAATAATATAAAGGATTTACTCTATTGATTCATGAAGCTGAAAATGAACAAACCTAACATTTAAATTATGATTTTCTGTAGCTGAGATGTCTCTTTCATAGCTCATTGAGTGTTTTGTAGAGTATAACTGCCTGCACAGAAAATCCTAATTCAGTGATTTTTATATAGATCTTTCCATTTAGAAAAATAGTCATCAACTGTTTTTTATATTCAACCTTCTGACAATTAAATTTTATTTTTCAGATAATCTAAATTTGTTTTCTCTTTTACAGTACTTCTTATAACAGTAATCCTTACAGTAATTTAACAGATATTTTACATTTGTAAACTATAAAACGCTGTTAAGAGATGACACATCATTTTCGCCTCACAGCTTACCATCACAAAATTTGATAAAGTTGTTTGATCAATTGCAAAGCTTAAGAAAGAAAATAGGCCAACTCTTTCCTTTCACAGAAAATATGAAATACTTATTTAAGATAGCAGCAATTTTCAACTATTTCTAACCCTACCTGAGCCCCCACAGTGTAAGGGAGAAGCAATAGGGTGACTTTTGCAGTCCATAGTATCAGGTGTGGGTAAGTAGGTTTCATTCAATTTTTTCTGCTACTTTTCCTACTTAGTTCATTTTAAGCAGATAAACATTCATACACACATTACAGAAAATTATGTCCACTACTCTAATGCATTTTTCTTTTCTTTCTTATTTTTTTTCCTGGTAGAAAGGCTCAAGAGCCTGGATGAAGATTATTCATCAGGCAGATATCATGTTAAACAAGACTGTATGCTTTCAATATCAATAATAGTCTCTAAAGCTGAGACAAAATCACTTGCTTTCAAACACAGGGGACCTACCCAGCACTTTATAAATGGCTAGGGGAACTCAGTTTCTTTTTCTGTAAAATGAAATTAATAATTTTAAATATTTGGTGAAGGGCTATTTGGATGCGGAACTGCATAAATTATAGCCATGATATTGGTATCTGATAATTGCTTTTCCAATAAGAATTACAATTAAGACCTTTGCAATATGACATACTTTTGATCATTTTAATTTCCTTTGTTATTGCAGAGAATGATAATTCTTTGGGGGACTTGCCTCCAATTTTCACATTACAAAAGAAAAGTATGGATAATGGAATAACGCGGAGATGAAGGAAATCTTGATCTCCAATCTCTTATTTCTCCCATTCCCATTTCTGCTCTGGGAATGCCACCTGTGTTCTGCTCATTATAAAACTTTTAGCAAGAGGCTAATGAAATGCAAAGCTTTCTATAAGACCAGTACTAGCCTTCCTATCAAATCATCTGAAATATTTATTTGCCCTCTTGAATAATTGATCGGGGCATCAGCTCTCCCGGTCAATTGATTTATTAAGGGACTGTTTGGAATTAAACAGCTTAAAGATATTAGATTTAGCAGTGATCTTGCTTGTTAGCATATTCATTTACCTACGGGAGCCTCCATTAGATATTGTTAATGCATGACGTCCCCAGTCATGGCATGGATCTCCTCAAATTGCATTAACGCCAGGCTGTTTAGCCACAGAATAACAGGTTTGATTGAGTGCTTGGGTTTGGTGTAATTAGATTTTCCTAGAAAAGGGGGGACTACTTTAATGCCATGTGCATTAAACTAGATATGTCATCAGCATTACTGTAATTGGCGAACAGGAATGCGGAGACCTGGCTGTGTCTGAATGTTTGTGTTTATGGCTCACCCGTCCATTCTCATAGATGGCACATAATAGCCGTGCTTACATATGCATGACCCTGGGCAAAAAAAAAAAAAAAAAAAAAAAAAAAAGGAAATGACCTCTTTAATAAGCATCTCTTTTGAAAAAGGCGGAAAATTCTATCCTGAGTAATGGGATCAATTTTTCGTTTGTTAAAACTGCCAATTATGTCCCTTACTGAAAAGGTCATGTGGCTGGCTAATCAATGATGAAAATAGTATATGAATATTTGTGGGTAGAGCCATGTATTGGAGTTGCATTTCACTTTAGGACTATCCGCTGCTGTTTCAAACTACTATTCTGAGTAAGGCCACACCTCACCAGCAGAATCCTCTCACCAATATTTTCTCCTAGGAATGACATCTTATTAACAGAGGTGGATATAGAAAATGATATCATTCTTGACCACTTTTCCCTAAAGGAGCTGATCCATTTGTGTGCAAACAGCACCAACTCTGCCCATCAAGAGGTAGTCAGCCCCTGCACCCACCCATGTGACAGTCGGTATAATGGAATAGTTAAGGAGTGTGGATGAAGTTCTAAACTCCTAGACAAATTGGGAAGGAATCCAATTTTCCTTTCCCATTAGTTACCTTCTCTCTTCTCCAAGCTTAAGGTATCCTTGGATTGCATCTCAATTTCTACAATTTGAAGGGGATTCTCTATTTGGCTCTGTCTTCCTTTTTTCTTAATCACATCTTCCAAGTATAAATATATCCTGGCTTCTTCATTTTCTTAGGCTCTTAATCACAGAACTATAATAACTATTAAATTTTGCCGTAAATATGCTAAATACATATATGTATTCTAGTAAATATGTTCAATCAAACCTATACATACCTTCGTAACATACAAGGCATGAACACATAGGTTATCTAATTTATCGCTATCAGGACTTTATTTTTTTTTACATGTGAGACCCAGGAGGTCAACTTCCTTTTAGGAGTTCACTTCTCTAATAGGAGTAAAATCAAATTTGGCTCTCTTCAAACATCCATGTCCTTTTCCACTATCATATGCTGTCTCCTTAATGTCATTGACAGGTATTTTTTAAAGATGGTTCCTTAGTCTAAAGAAGGAATTCATATTGGATTAATTTGGGGGAACAGATAGGCTAACATAAAATGGCCATCTCCTGGGGCCGCCCGGGGGGTTGTTGGCAGCAGCGACGCAAGTTCAATGCTCCACCAGGGGGGGTTCCTACATGGTGCAGCAGACCTCTCCTACCTCACCGCTGTTAGCCTCAGCAGTGTATTTCGGTCCATCTGCCTGTTCTGCTCCTCGCTCTGTCTCTGGTGAACCCTCTCACTGCTCCACACCTCTGGCCTGTACCCCAGCTTGTATGCATAAATAAATAAATCTTTTTTAAAAATGGCCATCTCCTGGGCTTGTGCCCAAGATTGTGATTTAGGGCAAAGGGGAGTTTAGACAAGGAATCATCACACTTGGTTCCCCTGACTGATGCCTCATATTTTGGGTGGGGAATGGTACTCACAAAGTTCAATAAATGGCTAGTGGGCTTTGTAATACTGTACTGGCAATCTTTTTTTTTCTTTTTGAGATTTATTTATTTATGCATACAAGAGCTGAAGCATAAGCCAGAGGTGTGGGGACGGTGAGAGGATTCCCAGAGAGAGTGGGGAGCAGAACAGGCAGATCAATTGAAATACACTGATGAGGGGAGCAGCGGGGAGAAAGGAGAGGTCCGCTGCGTCAGGTGGGAAGCTCCCTGGCCAGGGATCGAACTCAAACTTGTGCTGCAGTGGCTGCAGATATATTCATAGTGCTGAGACTTAACCCCTTGTGCCACCAGGGAGGCCCGGTACTGGCAATCTCTCAACACCAGAAGTTGAAGAGCAATAAACTCTAAGTATCTACCTGGGAGAGAATTAATGTGGAAGTCATTGGAATGAGATTTGTTTTGAATCTATGTCTGCAGAGCAAGCACCCTGTTTTCCCCTGGGTTGGGGACTTATCACATTACCCAGCAGAGCTGAAAGAAAACCTCCCAACCCCTCTTCTCATCATATCTGCTCTTTGAGAGAGGAGCAAGTTTGGCAAGTAGGCAAAAGTTGCCTGCAACCCACTTCCCCTGACTGCTGTAGGGCTGACATTATCTTGCCTGGTTGTAAAAGATTAATGTAAAGAGTTGCAACAGGAGATGTCGGGATTTGTGAGGGTATTCTCAACACCCAAATAGAATGCTCAAAAGGAAATTATTCCTGAATTTTTTAAAAAGCTAAACAATGCATTTTGTCAGGGATTATCCACTAGAAAGGGTGAAATCAAATGGGAATAAAGATGTGTTTGAGGTTATTCTGTTCCATTATGTTCTCACTTTATGATAGTTTCAATCTTATTTACCATTCTCAAAAATACAATCTTAATGAAACACATTCTCCTGAACAATGGCTGCAAAGTGGGTTTGTCTATTAATATAGAGATTAGTGAAGGCCCAGTTTCTAGAAAGACAGGCAATGGGAATTATAGCTCAGAATTGATAGAATCTATTTCTTATACTGAAAATATATGCGTGTGTATGAAGTCAGGTATAATTATACCAATGTATAATATATATTACTTATTTATAATGTATATAATTGTCATAGACAACAGATAAAATGTATTATATATATATATGTTACATATATTGCTGTTACTGTATCTAAAGGAAATACATGACTTTCCATAATGAGACTAAACTGGCTGCCAAATGTTGAAGAAAGGCAGCCTTAAACTTTTTTTGTATATTGTTGGAAATAGTTCATAGCCTTATAATTTTCTAAAGTAATATCAAAAGTTTTACTTGGGACAATCCTGTAATGTTTATGTCATACAAACAGAAAACATTTTTAAAATGATCCAGAAAAGTCGTTGTCCCATAGCCCATATATACACGCCACCACCTCGCACCATGTCTGGCCGCAGATGGGGGAGGGTCAGGCTGGGTGGGCACCCTGCGGAGTCTCGGGCCCTATCGTGGCAGCATTAGGGGGCATTCAGTGGGCAGATCCACAGAGGCCCCTCCAGATACCAACAGTATCGCATGATGGGGGGTACAGTCCATTGGTGGGGGAATGAGGGTGGGGGCTGTCTTCCGTGTGTCCGTGGCCACGCCCCTGGGTAAGGTCTTCTGGCTCCTTGATCAATCCCAACTTTTCACTTTTTCCCTGGGCGCTGCAAGTGAACCAGCCAGTGATGCAGACAGAGGCTCAAAGGGACGCCGCCAGCACTGCCCCCCCCCACCAACAAGTCAATAGTGACAGAGGCAACGCCCACCGCTGCTCCCACAGAGAAGCAAACACAATTCACACTGAGAAAAGCCAGCCTTGTGATGTCCTAGTGATATGCCCGTGTTTGCTGGACGCCCCAAAAACATTTGCTATTCGCAGAGAACCTTGCACCTGACATTGGTGCCTGGAGAATGGGGTCGTGAGTTAGCGCTGGCCCGGGCCTCAGTTCCTCAAGAGCAGAGTGGAGATGTCAACGGTTGTGAAAACCGACAGGATTGTTAACACACCCACCTACTCCACGATGATTACGCAGATGAAGAGCGACACTGTCACGTCACGTCACGTCATGGTGACAACCAGGGATCGAAAGCACCGAGATGTCTGCCTCCATCCACATCAGGCTTCCCGCCTCCCCTCCTGCGTGTCCCGTGGCTGAATGTCCGTACATCCGTTGCAGCTCTGCCTTGGGTCTCTCCCCCACCCCGGGCCTCCTTTCCCACACTTCATTTCTTCCCCACCCCTGGCTGCCCAGTCCCCCTCCCCCAGCACCATCTATGAAAATGGCCGCCTCGCCTTAGACCACTAATGAAGACGCAGGGGCTTGGGGCCCAAGTTCGAGCAGTTCCTCCAACGTGAACTTGAATTGCTTTTCATCAACTGCTGTTTTTACAGACATTTGCAAAGAATCTATGCAAATTATTTGGTACCATTTCTTGAGGACTATCAACTACAATTTGTGAAGATATTAAGCTTTGACGTGTTATTTTTCTTTTGATTAAAAAGTGCTACTCTCTGCTTTTTATAAGGAATCTTAAACCATTCCATTCTGAACCAGAATAAGACCTGTACCCCGAGCTGGGTGGTCTGGAGCTCGCCACTGCCTATCCTGAGGGCTGGACAGGGTGCACACTACTTATTCTACGCTGCATGTTTCTAATTCAAGTTGAGCTTGTCAAAAACTGTGAACACTGGGCTCCTGTTTATGGGGTCCATTGCTTTTTTCTTCTCTGATGTGTGACCCTGAACTCAGAAGACCTCATTCTTCAGTTTCTGACCATTTCTCTGGGATGTCAGTGGCGCTTTGAATGATACTCTTGAATTCGAGAGTTCTGGCCAGTCTCCTGTTTGTTTCAAAGCACAAGAACAATGAGTATGTTCCATGCAAAATCATTTTTATGGTGAAAATGTTTTTCGATTAGTCTGGTTATAGTGTTATAAAAACATTAAAAAGCAGGATATGAATATGTAAGCATGTACCCACATACATGTTATATATATAGGGTCTATACTGTAAATAGATGGATGGATAGATACGAATGCATCCTTGTGCATGAAATTTATTTCCTGATTGAAGAAAGCAATTGAATGAAGTGACATGTTTCTCCTAAACAGCACACATCAAACCTTGTTCTGCTCCCCCTCTTGTAGTCCACCTATTGGCGGGATGGAGATTATGTTATGCCTATTACTGAACCAGACAAAAAGGAGTGGATGTTGAATTGAACAAACTACAGCTTATATTCATGGCTTGATGTTTTATTTAGAAAGGCAATTCCCATCCCAAGTCTAAAACAAAAAAAAAAAAAAAAAAGTGAGGGAAATGAATATCCTGAAATATTCATTTTATTTTCAGGAAAGCAGAGCCTCTCCCTGCAAGGCGCACGCTCCGCTCCTTGTCTCCCCCTCAAATCTGGCCCGCCCCTCTGGAGCCCAGCTTGGGCTGCTCTGCTGTGGCTTCTTTTTGTGCGTGTGGAGAAGCCGGTCTGAGATGGTGACAACAGTCGGCGCTGCCAGAGCCTTAATCACTGTTTACTGATTTAGTCCATTTTACTAGCAGGCAGTGCTTTTCCAGAGAGCTGTTTTCCTGGCAGGGGTGCAGAGACTGTTTTCAGGGGCAAAAGTGCGTGTCTCGGTGCCGTCTCGTTCCCATCCCTGGCACTGTCTTGCCTCTGCTGGCAGGGCCACTGCGCGAGGCCAGGGGCCAGCGTGTCGGCCTCCACCTCTGCTGGCGCTCATCTGGTGGTGGTGTTAATGAGAGCAGGGGACAGGCAGGAGGGGGGGACAGAAGCCCCAACAGGGCATCGGAACAATACCTGAGGCAAGCAGCGCCAACACATTTCACACTGCGTCTTTGCTCATGGGGTGAGAGGAATTGAAAATGACAGATCGAGGATTTTCCCTTCCCCTCTGATGGGCTTTTTTGTCTAGTTTGTTTACACGGCTCGGGGGTTGTGCCTCTTATTGTGGCTGCTGCCTTTCCTGTGTGCGTTTTCCTATAATTGTGTCCACATTACACTTAAAATAATGGATCAGACGCGAAAAAGACAAGAGGCCTGTAAGGAATTGCTGGTATTTCTGCAGTCATCGTTGGTCCCCTTCCATAGCCCCCTTCCCTGCCACCAGTTTGCAGGGGTCCGTCCCTGAGCCGCTTCAGCCCTTGGCGACTCCGGATGTGGGGCTGGCGGGGTGGGCAGACCGAGAAGTTAGAAATGCAGGTAAGAATGGGTTGGGTGGCAGGAGCTCTGCAGGGGTGTGGACGTGGGGGGTGTCCTGGGCACTTCTGGTAACTTCTGTAAGGACCGAGCAGAGGGCTGCACCTCTGCCCTGCCACACATGACATCTCAGAGTCTGCTCAGAAAGAGACGAACCCTCGGGGGCTGCACTTAAGCCAGGCGTGGGCCGGGGCTGTGCCCAAAGGGAGGCAGGCCAGCCCTGCGAGCTTCCAGCGCGTGATACTCCCACAAACTCCTCACTCCTCCGCCGTGTCTTCACATGCTTTGGGGTGGTTTCCAGTTCTGCCTTCCCAGCATTCTATAATCTCGGCAGTGAACGCCTCCCAAATAAAATGTTCAGCAAGAGCTTGAACACCAGCGCCAGTGACTGATAGGAGACCCGCGTGCCTGCCAACTTCCAACTTGGCATCTTCTTTCTGTGCCCATCCAGGCAACCTTCCTCCACAAGCAGTGGCCCTCAGTGTCACCCCCGCTCCCAAGCACTGTCTTCTTCCTCCCACTGACGGGACCTCACCGGAAATGCACCTCTCTCCCCGGGACCTCACCTCTCCCCTGCCCCCAGAGACAACCTCAATAGCTACCTAGGAATTATGTCTGCTGTCTCCAGTCTCCCATTCACGCCTAGATTTGGAGATGATGCCCAGACACCATCTTGGAAACATCGGCTCCTGCTGCACTGTCTGAAAACTCTCCATCATTCTTAGAACTCCAGCTTAAGAAAGCATGCTGATTTTAATCTTGCTAGTCTAGGGTGGTCACGCAGTAAGGCACTCCTTGCCAACTTCCACAAAAGGTTCTCTGATTTCTGTTTTATCATCATTATTCATATGAGTGATATTATAAATAAAATATTCCTAATGTCTTTGTAAATAGCCATCAAGTTATACTATTTCTAAGGATTAAGTTTCAAGTGATCAGAGAAGCATCTGACAAAGGGTTGTGTTCTTGCTTTAACCAGACTTCTCTGCATAATCACTACCCTCACCTGTGTGAGATGGAATTGTTTTCACATGTGTTATGATTAAGAGCCTCCACCAGGTGTGGATGGTTAGAGTCTTTAGAGGCCCACCCTAGAACCCTACTCCTGCTCTCCTGATTGTGTAGTGAGGTGATACCAGCACCCCATAAAGGGCCTGAATCACCAGGGACATTGTTAGAGATGTTAACTGCTTTGCTTAAAAATTCAGAGTCCGAGCTGATCTAAAACAAACTAGAAATGCCTCTCAGGTGTCTACACCTTCTCTAATCGAAGCCCTGAAAACAGCATTGTGTCGTGATTCTGGATACCTGTAAGGCTGCACCGCCACCATGCTGGCCTGGTCTTCACAAATATGGAACAATTATCTCAAGTGGAATGTTTTTATTTTCTCTTTTCCTGCACAAAGTTGATAATAACATTTTTAGAGTTGGGGGTAGGAGGGAAGAGAGAAAGAGAGAGAGCGAGGGAGAAAGAGGGAAAGAGGGAAACAGAGAGGGAGGCAGGAAGAGGGAAGAGAGAGAAAGGGAGAGAGAGGGAGAGAGAGAGAGGGAGGGAGGGAGAAAGAGAGAGAGAGAAAGTGAGAAAAAGAAAGGGAGAGATCACCTTTAAGTCTTTTCTTTTCTCTTTCTTTCAAATGACACAATAGAATTTTTTTTCCTAAAGTTGTATTAGGGATTCACTTAAGCAGAAATGAACTGTAATATGCAAATAGTTCTAATTGGACTGCTAATAGAGCGTGTCTCTGTTGTTTTTTTGCAGGGAGTTTTATGCCTATGTAATCAGTGCAGACAGCCGTTAAGTAAATGAAGAGGCAACTAACAATGTCAGAAAAGAGACCGGGCGGTTCCGGCTGACACTACCCTAATCTTCCAGGACCCATTAAATGGCAGTTTCAACGCATTACCTACCATAACATCCTTGAATATCACTGATTTTATTTGCAGTATCAAACATTCCATTTCATGCCCCATTAACAGTGGGAGCCTGAGCTTTTTGACGCAGCTAAACATTTTACTAACTACCTGGACTAAGTAACCAATTAACTTTTGGAGACAATACGGCCAATTAAGCGCGAAAAGGTAAGGCTGTCATCCCCCACGAAAATTGAATTTCCTTTTCCTGATGGCACTTATTGTCGCCGCTCAATTGTTAATGGGGATTCGGTCCCTATTAAAGTATGAAGGCAGAGCCGAATGGAAAAGTTCAGAGGACTTAGTTCCTAAAGAGTAGGTCACCAAGTGACTCAATTGGCTACTAATTCAGTTAACTTTTCTTCATGCCAGATTACTTACTGGATATGACTGTGGCAGGGTTCTCATATGACTTTCTGTCATTGTACAATCTGGTACCTTTGAGGAGCTCACAGGCCCAGGGCTGTAGTTGGGGACCTTACATAGGAGGGTTGGGGAGGAAGACAAAAACAACTGGATTTCTGTGGTTTTTGTGTTTTGTTTTGTTTTGCAGAAATATCAGTGTTGACAAGATATTGCCCTGATTATCACTGACTTGGACTCTTCAGAGATAAATACAAACCCTCCTATGGAGAGGAGGGTTCCAAATTAACCCTCTGTGGTTTGGGAAGTCATTTTCTAAATGGCCCACAGGTCGCGGTTGGCGATTCTGCTTGGTGGATTCGACTCCAGTTCACTGGAATGACGCGCAGTAATGAACGTGGATATCACATTTTGAAAGCTCGAGGCCAATTTCATCCCTTTGGTAGGAGTCTTTCATCTTTGGAGGTACAAAAGGATATTTCTCCTGGAGGGGATCTTTCATAGACCCCGGATGAGTGAAAGCCGTGAAGCTTATATAAAAGTCACAGCCCAAATGTTGGACTCAGATTCATATATCTGCTTTTATATACATACATATCTATCTATCTATCTATCTATCTATCTATATATATATATATATATCTCATATATATATCTCATATATATATATATATAAATATATATATGTATGAGAGAGAGAGAGAGAGAACCAGGTCATATAGCTTTGCAAAAATGCAGTTGTTCTAAAGGTAAAGAAAATCAGGTTATTTTGAAACATGGGGAAGGAATACAATAGCAATGATGATTATTTGAATCTGACGGTTATAAAAAATTTAGGACTGGCATATTCAATGTTGTCAAATCATTCCTGGTGCAATACAATTTTTTGACATTTGTTTAAAGCCTATTCACATACATTTAAAATTCGATTTGAGCCTGAAAACGTGTAAGTAAAGCAGTGATGTAAACTGTGCTCAGAATTGTTAATTTACCATATTGTTTCAATAGTAAAGGTGTTTGGTGCCCCCAGAACAGCTGTTCAGTTTCCAAGTGGGGAAAAAAATATCTATAGATTCCTTTGTTATATTAGTATTCCAGGTTCATATTTTTATGTTGTTTCTGCCAGATTCTGTGATGATAGGGGGCAGAAGCAAAAGGATCAATTTTATATCCTCTCAAGTTTAAGTGCCTTTTGAAGAATTTAACAAGAATTGTTATTTCCAAAGATTTGACTAAGAAATGATTCAACTATATTAGTGCAGATCAATTAATAACATTGGTTGAAAGTCCCTTTTGAGCTTTTTCCCTGAATGTTAATATTTTTTCTCAAGAGTCTTGATTTTCTGTAGAGAAGCGATTGCCCTGGGCTGTTTATTTTAGCCATTTTCCCATGGCAGTGAATGATTTAAAATTATTACAATAGTTTGAACTTCCTGTTATTTAAGATAGAGGAGTAAAACCAGATCTCAAATGCTTCCCTCTCCCAACCTCCGACATCGTTATATGGAAATAGCGAAAACAAACAAGCAGTGACAAAATTACGTCAGCAGGACACAAATGTGGACAGGGCTGGTGGCCAGAAGCTTCCCACAATCCACATCGCTGAGGAAAAGTGGGGGGGCGACTGGAGGCTCCACCACGTCTCAGCTGTCAGCGCCCATAGGCGCTAGGAGGGGATGCTGAGGCTTCAGGTCAGGTGAGGAGGGCAGAGAGACTTTTGGGGAGACACAGGGGCGGGTCCATCTGGTCCTCCTCTTTATTAAGGGAGAAGCCAAAAGACTGTTGCATTTGGGCAGGAAGTGACAAAAGAAGAGGAAAGTGAACAAGCCATGCCATCTCTGTCTCTGGGTTCCACTGCGTGTGTCTCCTGTGGTAGGAGGCGGCACCCCTGAAACCGGCCATGGCTGTGAGCATCTTACCACAGGAGAGAACAGATAGCAGGTTGAGGATCTGAGGTTATGATGAGTTTCCCCCCATGATCTGCAGGCTTCAAGCAGAATTTTTTTTTTTAAGATTTATTTATTTTTGCATACAAGCTGGGGTGCAGGCCAGAGGCCTGGGCGGTGAGAGGGTTCACCAGAGACAGAGTGGGGAGCAGCACAGGCAGATCGATGGAAATACACTGCTGAGGGGAGCAGCGGGCGAGGCAGGAGAGGTCTGCTGCACCATGTGGGACTCTCCTCGAGGGGATCTAACTCGTGCCTTAGCGTCCTACAGCACTGGGCTCAACCCGTTGGCCACCAGGGAGGTCCTCAAGCAGAATATCTTAAGCAAGGACTTAGGGAGTGTTCAGAGGAAGGGGTGCAGGTGGAGGGGGTGGGGATGGCTATTAATATGGAAAAAACAAAAACATAAACAAAACCTGGATCCCTAAGATTATTTTCTATAGACCAACTATAGATGGTAGATGATAGATGATAAATAGAATAAAGTAATATTTAACACATTCAAATGTATCAACTGATAAATAAACCATTGAGAAGAAAGGATGGATACATTTGCATATGTGTTTATCATTTTGGAGTGGGTAAGTCTTCCTAATAGTTATTTAACACAAAATTGTCATATTGTAGATATACTTGATTTAAATACAAAAACAAATGCAAATGCCACAATAGCAAGTCAAAAAAGCAAAGCCAACCTAGGAAAACCACGATCTGTGTTGGCAAAAACCTACTTTTTCAACAATACAAGGTCAAACAAATCGATAAAAAAAGGGCTAAGGCAGTTTTTAGAGCAGTAAGTACAAAAGGCCGATGGGTAGATTTAGTTTCCGTTTTATTTACAGTTTAAAAACTTTCAGATCTACATGACAATAGGTGGCCATTTTTCACTTCTGGCAAAACAAAGCCCAATATTGGTTTCCCTACAGAGCTGCAGAGGTGGAGGCCAAAGAGCCATTCCTCTGTTCTCCAGACAGCAATTACTCGTGCTTTCCCAAACACATAGTAAATGCTCTGCTAGGAGCTGTACAAATTACACACACACACACACACACACACACACACACACCCCTTCTAGATATAATTTCTATCTGCATACAATGCATTATTTTACCTTGCAAAAGTGCTCTGAAAAATAATTGTGACAGGGCCTCCCTGGTGGCCTAGGGGTTAAGTCTCAGCACTACCACCTTGAAGGCCCACTGTGATAGCCTGAGTTAGATCCCCTGCCAGGGAGCTGACCCACATGTCTCGCCGGCTGCTCCCCTCAGCAGTGTTCTTCAGTAAATCCACCTGTTCTGCTCCCCGCCCTATCTCTTGTGAATTCTCTTTCTCCCCACACCTCTGGCCTGTACCCCAGTTCTTCTATGCAAAAATAAAGAAATAAAATCTTAAAAAAAAGAGGTAATTGTGACAACTATCAAAGAACTGTCAATAGAAAAATGTAAAATTATTATAAACTGTATTAGATGGAAATATCCCTAGATATATGGTTGAAAAATCAAAGCTTCATGATGTATATAAAATGATCTCCTATGTGTGCATGTATTCTCCATTAGGGTTACATACAGATAGATGTATGTTTATATTTATTTCCACTTTATATATAAATGTAAAGAAATACATGTATATATGCATATATTGCATGAACGAGCACATTTTGAATAGTCACATCTTCTGAAGTGATACACACTAGTCACATTTAGGATCTGGTAGGGTTTGTTGAAAGGGAGGCTGTATATATTACTTTGGTTATTTTGAGTGTCACATGATCCATATGTGTTCCTTTATATTATAAAATGAATAGCAACATTGCTAATGACAGTAATAGACTTATGGGGAACATTGGTTGTTTTGACTATTTCTGCTTTGTATCTCTCATTAGCTTAATCAAAAAAAGATTTAGTGATACTCCCCTCCTTTTTTTTTTTTTTTTTTTTTTTTTTTTTTTTTTTTTTTTTTTTTTTTTTTTTGCTACCTATGTGGTTGTATACTCAATATGGGAAATTAATTTAGAGAATGCAGAATTTTCCTGCCATGGCTCCCCAAGACAATTTGTTCCTATGGTGTGTTTGAAGACCTACTATACCCAGCATTGTACTACCACAGAAACACAGCTCTTCCCTCAAGAAGCTTACATTTTAGTAAAGGGCTACGTATTCTTATAATTAACACAAGTGATTAAAAACAAGTTGTGATTAATGATCTTTTAGTAATTAATGTCATGGCAATCTTGCCATGACAAGGTATAGATGAGGTGCCTGATTATGTTTGGACTTGAATTAATATTTAGTTTTCTGAAATAGTATCTTTTTATTAATAAACCAACATAGTACTCATTTACAAAATTTAGGAAGATGCACACAAGTCTAAAAAAGGTAAGGTCTTTATATCTTGCTTTTGCAATGAACATCTTTAATGTAGGTACAGAGCTGAACATTCGATGAAGGCTCAGTAATAATATGACTACTGTAGTTAACAACATGTTTAAAGCATTGTATTTTGAACATTGCCCCATGGCAATAGATCATCTTTGGAAGCATAATGCACACACAACTCAGTGATGTTATAGCACTTATTTTGAATAGCTCACGGTTGTTGAACATTTGAGTTTCCTTTTTCTTATCCATGAAACATTTTCTTTTTAAAACTGTCACATATACAAGATCTTTACTTTCTACAAATATTTATATATATTTTTTGGCCTTATGTATTTATTGCCTCCTTCATGAGGCTGCATTGCTTCTGAGAAGGAAAATAATGAGAAGGAGGTGGCCATAGGTAGAATCAGAAGGGCCTGCACTGGTAGAATCTAAGTTATGGTCCATACACTCCCCCTTGACTTTCCAAATAAGCTTGTCCCAGTTGGATATTGTGAAACCCCCATATATATAGTCAACCCTTGAACAATGTGTATCCTAGGGGTATCAGCTCCCCACACCATGGAAAAGCCACATGTAGCATAGAGTTGGTTCCCTCTATCCATGGATTTAACCAACCAACACTCAAGTTGGTGGAATCTAAGAATGCTCAGCTCAGAGAAAGAAAAAAATCCCCCTAACCGTAGACCTGCATAGTTCAAAGCCATGTTCCTCAAAGGTCAACCGTGTATTATAGGTAAGAAAACCTGTATTATGAAAATAATGTGAGAAAATCCTGTTAAACCTGAATGCTTTAAAACCTTAGTTTTGATTGTCTTCTTGCGGAAATTTGGACTTGAAACAGTGCAAATAGGAGAGGAGAGATGAGTCTGAAAATTGACTCCAGAAATTACTGCAGTGACCTGGACGTAAAGTGGGGCGATCTTGAAGTGGCTGGGGCATAGGAGCACTGAAATGGTTTTCGCAGGGTGGAGGAACCCCACGGTAAGCTGGATAGGTCACAAAGGATGGGGTGTGAAGGAGGAGGATGGGCTTCAGGCCAGGTAGCTTGTGAGTGTGATCTGGACAGATACAGATAAATAGGAAGGGGAGAGGCGTTAAGAAGCCATAAAATGCCAAATATGAAGTTAATTGCTTATTCAGAGAAATTGGTGAGTTACAATTTGATGTAAGAGACCACTGAATCGCTAAGATTTCTAGTGACACTCCCCTCCCCCCCACACACAAAGAAATATGACCTTAGAGATTGAAGAATCTAGAAAGCCCAGGTCAGCAATCTTAGAAGCAGCTTTCCAGTCGCCATCAAAAGTAAGATGGGGAGGGTTAAACCGGGTCCCTAACTAGAAATAGATAAAAACAGTTGATGTGGCAGGAACCATGAAGTGCTGAGAACTGGACTAGCCGGGGCCTAGACAGAAAGGAGTGGAAAATAAGAGAACTTAATATTGTGAGGTGGGGCTGTGGTTAGAGGATGAGGGACCTAATGGGGGAAATGGAAGGAGAGACTGAGACATCTTTTTGTTATGGGATTGAATTCAAGCAAAGTAACTTAGATTGTAATAATGAGGTTCACTTAAGACCTGGGACTTGCTGAAATAATATGGTTAAAGCCATGAAACATTAAAATTGTACTTGCCATAACAGAACCTGTTTGAGCTACTATTAATCTAATCTCATAAGCACACATAATACCCCAGCAAGCAAACCAAAGCTTTGAATTTGGTTTACATTAATAGTAAGAATATCTCGTGGGCTTTTCACCAAGATTCTCTATACCATTAAGCAATTACTAGTGGCTAGAACACTAGCCCACATGTCGCTATTTCTGGTTAGGGGATTTTCTTGCCTGCCTGACTAAATCTTCCAATTAAATGCAATGGTACTACAATCATTTCAGTTCTTCATTTACTATGCACAGTGGAAAGTATTGTTACTTTAAGTAAATAGTTTTAGGAACTGTTGAACCACACACATAGCATTACATAGTCTTAACATTCCACCAGTAACAGGATATCATTGTATAACAAGCAAGAGGTAAGACCTGGAGACAGAAACAAGTCTCTTTCATTCATAGAATCGTTACGTCTTTATCAAGAAAGTCTTTCCAGCCAATGACTTTCTTTCCAGTCATCTGTTAATTTCAGATAAATTTATATACTTCAGTGACTTATTATACATTCATTTATATTTAAATGTATTTTATTTAAAATTCAATTCAAACTTGAAGACCAACACAGGACAAAGCAGCATAAAGTTCCTTCTATAACATTTATTTATAAATAAATTTATAAGTTCTAAACAAAATCATGATAATGAACAAAGCAATAACAATACTTTATTATCAGGTATATGTGGAGATGAAAATAAAGAAAACAACTATATAGAAAAGAGATCCATGTCTAAAATTAAAATACGCAGTGGTAGAACTGATTCTTAATTTACAATGAGGGTGTTTTTTTCCAAAAAATCATGAGGACGGGCCTCCCTGGTGGCGCAGCGGTTGGGCGCTGGGCTGTGGAGCTGTCGGCAGCAGCGATGTGAGTTCGACGCCCGGCCGGGGAGAATCCCACATGGTGCGGCAGACCTCTCCTGCCTCGCCCGCTGCTCCCCTCAGCAGTGCATTTCTGATCTGCCTGTTCTGCTCCCCACTCTGTCTCTGGTGAACCCTCTCACCGCCCCCCGCCTCTGGCCTGTACCCCAGCTTGTATGTATAAATAAATAAATCTTTTAAAAAAAATCATGAGGATATTTAAGATCAGCATATAACTTTTCCTCAAATCTCAGAAAAAACAGTACTAAAAGATTATCTCTGAAAAAAGGTAGTAATTAAGCATGCAAGTCATTAAAATCATAATCTCTGAATTCACAACATAATTCTAGCATCATCTAGCTGCATAACCCCGGGATATTTAGTCACCCTGTCACTGCCTCAGATTGATCTGTAAAAAGAGAATGGTAAAAGTACTTACCATACAGAGTTATTGTGAGAATTAAATGAGATCCTAAATTAAAGTGCTTATCACATTAGTTTAATCATTTAGGCAAGTACAGTTTTGAACCCTAAGGACTATATTAGTGATGTAAAATAATAAATTATAAATATTCAAAGGAATTTAGATAATCATTAACAATGGTATGTCCTTATTGTTTTGCCATAATGGAGTCAAGAATATATGGAATGTATATTGATGATACAACCACCGTGGAAGTTACTAGAATCTCTCGTAAAATGTCTCATGGTGCTACAAACTCAGATAAGCAATGCATTTGAAGATGTATTGATCCTATCCAGAAGGACCTGTCTGAGATAATTACACAAAGATTTATCCACCAAAATTTGAGTTGGATGAGTATGGGTATATAATTTGCTTATATGTGAAATGCATCTTCTTTGCTCCCACCTCTGCACTTAGAATATTAGGTGTCTTTTAATCACACTTCCTTTTTTAATCAGATATAAATACTTTGCTCTATCTGACTTTTAACTTGGCACTTTAATAGTACTAGAAGTGGATGTGTAAAATTTGTGGTATTTTCAACTTCTTGATAATTAAATGATATCCTGCTCGTTAAAGATAAAATATAATCTAAATTCCTCACTGTTGTTCATCTAACTCTGCTAAGGTTCCATATTAAGCTACCACTTTCACTGTTTGATTACCTGTCAGAGCCCGTCTTGTAGACACAGAGAAGTGAACAGGAGAAAGGGAAAGAAAGAGGGGGGCGTTGGAGGCAGAGGTAGAGGTTCAACTGAAAATATTGAACTTCAGAAATTCTTCCAGTTAATTCTATTTGGACAAACCAAGCTAATCTAACTAGCCACAATTAAGGCATACTTTTGCTCTTTTTTCTTGCGCTACGGAGACTTTGGTATTGGCAGTTAAATTTCTTGGAGGCTTTCTGTGTGCTTTAAAATTTAGGGGAGTTTAATCTTTGACTTAAAAAACAAAGAACCAAATAATTACTTTAGCCTTGTATTTCAAAGTCAAGAGTGATGGTCCATGGTAAAAGTTTTGCGGCTTTAATAAGATAAGAGGAGCACTATTCCCCATTATGACATTTTGTAACTGTTTCTTCCTACTTCTTTCCCAAACTAAAAGCCTTGTTTTTCCCCTTAAAGCCTGGCCAGAGTGGGAAGCCGCAAGGCCCAAATCCCGACGTACAGAAGCATTAGACATTGACCCCCGTGGCTTCCTAATAGATCCGCAAAGTGCTTTGTTCCTGGAAATCATCCGATGAGTAGTTCAGTGCTATTGTATATCTTGTTAGAGCAGCAGAAGTGCCACAAAATGAACTAAAATCTCCCTGCAGAGTTGCTGCATCATATGCCCAGAACATCCTGAACTTTCAACAAATTCATGTTACGATCCTGGGTAGCCATGGTTAAGTCTGTACAGGGGTTAAATGAGAAATATAGGTCTGCTGTTAAGTGTCCTCTGAGAGTGACAAAGCTCTGGGCATAAGGGGGTGAAAGGAAGGCTTCCCTCCCAGCCCTTTCCAGTTCTTCCCCACTGCAGAAGGGATGATACAAAGAGGCTGGGGATGGACCTCTCTGCAGCCTCGCAGCTGGGGCAGGATCATTAATTTGCCCCACGGTGGCATCAGCTCTCTGTGAAATGAAGCCGCCCCCCCCCCCCATATTATGAAGTCTGTCGAGATAATTAAATATCTGAGAAGGAAGACAGGGCATTGGCCTGTCTTCAGTCTCCTGTCTGTCTGTCTGTCTACCAATTACCATCTACTATCTATATCATCTATCGATCATCCAAAGCAATACATTTCCTTCTTGACTTTTACATAGTCAATTGATAATCTCTTCACCATTTTGTTTGGCTTGGTTTTGGGATTATCAGATTTTGGACACCAGCTTTCCCTTTTTTGATATTAGAGGTTTTATTATTTCTGATCTTGCTCTCACTTTCGCCCATGACCTGGGTACACTCCTTACTCTCTGCCAAAACCTATATTCAACAACTTGTGACTACAGGGGGGTTTGGTAAAATTACTAACATCTGAGCTTTCTCAAAACTATTGGGCATTATTTCTTTTCCTAGGAGGTATCTCTATCATACCAGCCAACCTTTTTTCCTAGGAGAGAGGCACCCGCACCCTATTTCCTTCTCCTGCTGTTCTCCACTGTGAACTCCTGTCCTGCCTTTCCAACCATAACCACTCCTTCTTGGTTACATGTAAATATCATTAATATTTACATGTACTTTACTATATCAATTAGATCGAGTCCTCCAACAACATAACTACTAGACCTACCACCTTGACCTGAGATTATTTCAAATACATTGTCCCATTCCAACACAGTAATTTTAGAAGGAAAAATCTCACATTTACTTTGCTGGATAATGCCATACACATGGAAATCTTAGCTATGTGGTGACTTACACTTTTATACTACTAAGTTTTCCTTCTTTCTACTCTCTTAATAAAATGATTTCTCTGCTATTGAGGGCAACTTATGTCTTAACCTTCTACAAGCCTTCAATTCCTATCACCCCCCAAATCACTTAATATGATTCTGAAATATCAGAAGACCAACTGTGTTAATCATATCACTTTAGTCTCTGTATTTTGTGATGTGTTGACATTGAAAATGTCATCTTTGTATTATTATTATCTATATTTGAAAATTTTATAATCTGTGTTAGTTCAGGGTTGGTTTTAATACTTTTTTTTTTTGGTAGTAGTTCTTATTTTCTGACTTATTTGTGTTCCTAGTAATCTTTGATTAGATGCCAGACATTGCGGATTTTACCTTGTTGGGTATTGAGTAATTTTGTATTCCTATAATATCCTTGGGCTCTGTTCCAGGATGCAGTTAAGTTACTTGGACAATATATGACATTTTCTGTATTGCTTTTCATATTTGTCAAGTGAGGACAGATTATAGTCGAAGGAAAATTATTCCCCAATATTGAGGCAAGACTCGTTTAGATACTCTACCTGACAATATACAAGTTACAATGTACTCCAGCCTGGCAATTGGGAACAAGGACTATTTTCAACTGTGGATACTGTGACCTTTAGTCCTTTTGGGAAGATTTTCCCTAAATCTGGGTATATCCCTCACACATGTGCTCTGATCAGTGTGCAGTGAATGCATAAGGGGAGCTCTCTGCAGAGAGCTGGTATTCTGTCTTTGTAAAGCTTTCCACTTTATGGTTCCTATCTTACGAATTTTTGCAAATGAGTGTATCTTGACTTCCATCTCTGTCTCAACTCAGAAAGTCTGCCTCATTCTGCCTGGCTTCCCCTCACTGTGCCATAGACTAGAAACTCCCTCGAAGTAGTTAGTGATGTGAGGCTGCCATAGGATTCCTCAGGTTTGTTTTCTGTCTCTTACACATTTCTGTTCTTCTGTCTGATATCTGGTATCATGGGAACCATGTTGTTTTTTCCATTTTGTCTGGATTTTTTGGTTGTTTCAAGCATGAGAGGCAACCGTAAATAGCTATTACTCCCTCTTGCTTAGAAGCAAGAGTCCTCTCTTACCTTCTTTCTCACATATCTCATTAAAATGTTTCTAACTTAAGTGTACCTTATTGCTTGGTTAAATAAAAAATAGGGCATCCATAAAAGTGAAATGTTTTAGAGATTTACCATGACATTACAGAAAAAAATAGGTAATGACTTGGGGAAGTACTCATGATATTGTTAAGGAAAAAAAATGGCTAAATTGCGTACATGATATGATTGCTATATATTGATGTGCCATTATCATGGGAAATTTTGCAAGTAATGCCATATGTTAAAATTTTAATGTTGGTTAATTTTTAACTCTAGATAGTAAATTTACAGGAGATTTTAATTGTCTTTATTCTCTTATGTGTTTTCTCAATTTTAGTAAATGTTACAAAAATCATTTTGTTATTACTTTTTTAGTATAAAATGAAAATTTCTTAGTTAAAATTGCTAGTACAGGGTCTGTCATAAAGTAAGTACTGAATGACTTTAGTTGGTTCAGCTCTTTTATATCCTTCTCCCTTTCGCTGTTTAAGTTCTTGCTTTATTACACTCTGTCTTTAATTTTTCAGTGTTGCCTATGTACACATTTTGAATAACTAATAAAATTATAAGCTATCTGAGAACAAGGTCATGATTGTCCTACTATTTTTGACTTAAATTAATGCAGCACTGTGTATCATATTGGATTCCAATATACATAGTGAATATTGGAGAACATTTTTCTTATTTT
Source organism: Scalopus aquaticus (assembly GCA_004024925.1). Classification (NCBI taxonomy): domain Eukaryota; kingdom Metazoa; phylum Chordata; class Mammalia; order Eulipotyphla; family Talpidae; genus Scalopus; species Scalopus aquaticus. Next base: position 165,748 of record PVIJ01002015.1, read on the forward strand.
GTCGTTAACACTTTTGCATTAGATATTAAGAATCCAACAAGAAATTGATATTTTTCAATATTGCGTAAACTTTGGAGAGATGAGAAAATTTGTAATGGTGCCTCTTTTTTAATTTAGCCACATTTCAGAAAGTTGGAAAAACCTCCCAATTGGGAGCAAATTACTTTTTATTATCTGTGACTATTTTTTTTCCTTTTTTAATATACATCGTTGGGTTTGTGTTTGAAGTCATTCCAGGGATAGGGCTCTTTTTAATCTATTCGCAAAATTCAATTTCTTCCTGCTATAATCCAGATAAAGGAAGAGAAAACACATGAGGAACTTGCCACTTCATGAAATCATTTCATTCTGTAGCCTAAAATCGTTACTAACCTCTGCAACACTTAATTAATTGAAATGACTCCAGCCATGGGATTCTGGGTGAAGAGGTTCCTAGTAGTTACATGTGATTCAACCTGAAATTCAGTTAAAACTGGAGGATACTTAAATATACAGCAGTGAATGAAAAATGAAGACCCTCCATGGTGGCACAGGGGTTAAAGTGCCGGCATTATCAAGTTGTCTCCAGCCACTGCAGCGTGAGTTCAATTGCCAGCCAGGGAGCTTCCCACATGGTGCAGCAGACCTCTCCTGTCTCACCGGCTGCTCCCCTCAGCAATGTGTTTCAGTAGATCTGCCTGTTCTGCTCCCCACTCTGTCTCTGGCGAATCCTGTCACCATCCCCCTTCCCTGCACCTCTGGCCTGCACCCCAGTTTTCCTATGCATAAATAAATAAAAATAAATCTTAAAAAAATAAAAGAAAAAAAATGAAGACCCTGTTGAATCAAAACCATCATCTGTCTCTTTTTTTCTACCTCACTTGTACCTTGTTTTTCCTTTGGAATTAAACTGACGTACTTATTTATTTATTTCTAAATGGATATTCAAAATATACTTGGTTGGAAGATGAGAAGAAAGTACCAGGTGTCAGTGGATCTTTGTTATAAGATCTTTTTTTTAGTTGAAACTACTTAGGGCATATCAAATTTGTCTGATCAAATTATTATCATTTGGATCAACACTGAATTTCGTGATTAATATGACTATGGAGGGGGGGAGATCCATGTCACCGACATTAAATTCTTATTTAAACCTGTTTGTTTGCGGGGCCGCCCTGGTGGCACAATGGGTTAAGCGCAGCACTGTGAAGCTATCCAGAGCCACTGCAGCATGAGTTCACTACCAGGCCAGGGAGCTTCCCACATGGCGCAGCAGACCTCTCCTATCTCCCCGCTGCTCCCCTCAGCAGTGTATTTCTGTCGATCTGCCTGTTCTGCTCCCCACTCTGTCTCTGGTGAATCCTCTCACCACCCCACACCTCTGGCCTGCACCCCAGCTTGTATGCATAAATAAATAAATCTTTAAAGAAAATGTCTGTTCACTAAAGAGTAAACTCATTGCGATATAGTCCTGTCTAGTTCATGAAGACCTTTAGCCTGGAGACCAAGTGCACGGTAACAAAGTTAACAAAATAGTCCTAGCCTCTGAAATCTACCAAGACAGCGATATTATTTTGATTTTTCCTAGGTAATATGTCTTCTCTCTTTCCCTAAGTTTTTCTTTGCATATCCACACTGTGTTGGAGGCCCCTATTAACTTGTGCAATATCTCCTGGGTTCTTCTTCCGCCAGGGACCCAGACTGCTTTCCACCTGATTAGTCTTCTTAAAATACCCTTCACATGCCCTCAATAAATATTTATTGTGGTAAAATAAAGAATTTTAGGCTATTAATGATCTTCTTTCACCTTCCCCAATTTTTAATTTAAATCTATTGCTTCTCCTCCTCAATCAGCCCGTCAACTAGCTCCTCAAAGGGATTTATATGAATTTTTCCTTGTGCTAAAATTCAGATGGAAGCCAAGCTGGGTCCCAGAATCGTGTACTTGGAAAAAAAATATGTCCTTGCATTGGAAGCACTTAAAGAGATAGAGAAAGAAAACTGGATTGTTTCAGCACAGAAAAATAAGTTCTATGAGTGAGCTTGCATATACGGCAAGTATATGCAAAGAGAAGGGAAAAATAAGTAAGATTTTAATTCAGTTAATATTCACAGATGATGCAAAATGAAGTGAGGAACAAATGAAAGAGATTGCCAGTACATTTCAGCCATTCTGATACCAGAGTCACTGTGAAAATTTAAATAATTTTAAAACTATGAAAGTTACATGAAAGCACTACAGAAAATTTGGAGAACCAACATACACACACACACACACACACACACACACACACACATAACTTTATGTTAAGATTTTCACCTTTAGTTATGTAGGTAAATATTTAATATTTACACATTATTCACTTTATCCTCATTATTAAGTTGGATTTAGGATTACAGGCATCAGATTTTTGTTTTAATCACCTTTTTTGCTTTTGAAAATAATACTGTTGTGTTATACACACATAAATTAAGCAACTTCATGGGTGTTTCTTCAGTACAGACTCTCAAGAATGTATGTCTTCTGCTGAAAGTTTTGATACTTTACAAACATTTGTATGTTACTAAAATGGTGCCTGAAATATATTTGTGTAAAAAATATATGTGGCTGTGTATGTTGTTTATTCATAGTACAAGTATTTTATAGAAAAATTCCCCCCAAAATTTAAATGCAAAGCATTATCAAAGTTAAAATAAACAAGTATCAAATATCAAAAGAAAAGTTAAGAGTTACATATACAATAAAATGAGACAAATTTGGTTTAGCAGAAAACAAAGATATAATCAAAGATCACTGGGGTTGTATCAAAGGAACTCAATGATCTAGCATGATAAGGCCAAAGACGGGACAACTTGAGCATTTACAAATATGTAATGGGTTTTTACATCCTTGCCAGGTATAGGATACAGCCCAAGGTCATTTATTTCATTTATTTATCATGTCTCCTTTTAATCCCGGTATATTTGAGTAATGCTGAACAGTAATTACATTACTAATCTTTAAAATAAAAAATAAATTGACTGAAAATTCTTTTGAGAATTTAGAATTTAGAGAATAAAAATCACTTCAGAAATTGGAAAATGTAGCCAATAGTCATTTTAAGGAAATACAGCTTTTTATCAGTCTGAGGCAAAAAGCACTGGTTGTCTGTCATAGACTGTCATCCTTAAGTCAATCTTACTTGCCTATGGCTTTATTATGTTGCATCTTATAATAAAGAAGCATGTTTAATATCATGATATCAAAGCATCATCTCCAAAGGAATCCATATTGTTCTGACCTTGTCCTTATTCTATCAAAGACATGGGTGGCATTCCTACTGGAGATCTTGCTAGCGCCTTCTTTCTGGGCTGCCATCCTTGTTAATATACAAGAAGCCCAGACTGATTCTGAAGACTCTAAGATGTCTAGCAGAGGGGGGTGGAGTGCGTAGCTCTCAATCTTGAGTGTATATGAAAATCAATGGGAGCTCTTGTTTAAACACAGTGTTGGACTCCATGCCCAGAGATTCTGGTTCAGTAAATCTGCAGTGACCCAAAAAGTCCATTGGGGAGAGCATATTTCCCGGAAGTAGGAGGCTAATCATCTATGCATGTTGGGCAAGGCCTCCCATGGAAGAATGGGCATTTCTCGGTTCCCAGAGGGTGCTGCCTTTCTTTGACCAGAGACCACTCTCTGAAAACCAACAACTGGATAGTGCAATTAGCCTCGAAGCCAAATGAACCTGAGTTCAAACCCACCATGGAGCAGTGACATGATCTGAGCTTCAGGCTTCATGCAAAGAGGGATGCTGGCGGGCTTCGTGGGGAGGACTAAGAAGGATCAGCAGAATGAAGTTGCTACGTCATGGCTTCTGAAAGCAACCGGTGCTGCTGACTGTGTAGCCGCTGACTGCGTGGCAAGTGTGCAGCCAAGAGTGGGCATCACCCGATGGGTTTGGTCTGCAGCCTGAACATTTAGCATCACTCAGGTTATAACCGCAGTATTATTTGGCTTTTTAAAATTTTACTTTATATATATATAGGAGGAATATATATATATACACACACACACAAAGTAAAATTTATATAATTTACATATAAAGTAATATATACATATATAGGCTTTTAAATTTTTACTTTATTTACATACATTTTACATTATTGTTCATTTTTGTACAATATTTGCTTTCTCCTCTTAGGTGTAGTCCCTATAAAATTCCCGCCACCAATTCACCCCGCACCATCACCACAGTCCCTTGAGATCTTCTTTCCTCTGTTTTGATTCCTCTCCCTCCCCCTCCCCCGCAGAATGTCTCTGATTATAGATGCCTGTTAATTTTATTCACTATTATTATTATTATTATTCCTGACCCCTTATTTGGTTCCCCTAGAGTCCTCCTATAAGTGAAACCATTCCTCCTATAAGTGAAAAATAAGTGATATTTTTCTTTCTCCTTCTGGCTTTTTCTTTAAAAATTGTCTAAAGTAGAATCAGCTAAGTCTAACCTTCAGGATCTTCTTACCTCAGTTCACTTTAAGGTCTCACCTCCTTAATCTCAAGCCAGATTCACATTCTCGCGGGTTCCAAGTGTCCAATTGCCCCAAGGGTGCAGAGAAACAAGTTCAAGCTTAGGGAGGCCATGTGGACACTTGCAAAGCTCTTCAGGACACAGGTCACTGACACTGGGGAGCAGAATTATCAGCATAGTGCAGGCTGAACAGCGGCCGCTGGGACTTTAAATCGACTGAAGGATAATCGTCACTGGCCCACCTGCCTTTTATGTCTTTCAGTTCATCTTAGAGTTTTAGGCCCAAAAGTGCCTTTGCTTTTTCAAAAATGTACTTGAATCATCCATTAAGCTCAAACAATAACACGTTTGCAATAACATAACATCCTTCTCCACTTTCAGAAGCCTCCACCGTACCCGCCTGTTCTTCAAAGCGCTTCCTCCTGGAGTAATCACCTAACCCTCCGTGCACGACGCCCCTGCATCCGTGCCTGTTTTCTGGGCCTGTGAAGTCCCATATCATGTCTGTCATCGGGAAGTCCCCCCTGGAGAGCTTTTGTTCCTTGGGCACTGGGTAATACTCGCACAGAGCTCGGGGCACATAGCTGCTGTGGATAATAACCGTGATCTTCATCGGGACCGGGAGTAAATAACAAACACGACAGTAGAAACAATAGCCTGTGACAACTCGGATCGCCCGATCAGTCTTACAGCCTTACAACCGGAGTCTTTCCGGACTGGTCCAACGCACTTGGTGAAAGCAGCAGTAGCGCGCATTCTGCAAGTTTTTAAGGGACCTGAAAGAGGGTCCCCGACCAGGTTGTGAGGTGGTGGAAACGCTGATCTGTGCAGAAGACAAATGCAAGGCCATACTCCATGTTAGGAAATGCTCTGGACTTGGTGCTATAAATAATAATAAAGATAAATAATAAAAAAAAAGTGAGATGTTTTAAATGAAAGGTGATGCACTGTGAACTTAACACACCGGCCCTTTAGCCTTTCTGTTAACAAGGTAATCTGATTGCCATTGATTTTTTTCACCTCTGTTACTAAGAAGGTGATGAAATGGTGTCCACACAGATGTATTGAATCAGATACTAAACAAAGAGCAACATAAAGAACAATTATCAGCAACCTTGCTTTCAGCCTGCTGATTATGACATTACTGGAAAGACAAGGTCTGGGTGACTTAAAAAATAAAGCAGGGGGAGGGGTGTGTAGTAAAAGGAATGAGAGCTGGTAAGTTTCTTCTGAATAGATGCACATTCATTTCAGAAGAATTTCACAAGGAGCTTTTGCTCTGCTCCATAGCTTTAAAGGGGCCATTTGTACTTCTGCACTTTACTGATAGGAGTTCTAGTGTGATCTAATTAACTACTTTTATTACGCCTCAGAGAAAATAGCACGGTGGAGATGAGTCACTCCACCTTTGCACATGCCTTTGCTATATAGATTGTGGCTTGGGTATTGTGTAGAAGGAAATGTTTATTGGCCTATGGGGGTTCTCCAAGCAGCCCCCAAGAGTGAGGTAAGACCCTAAAACACTTTCAAAGCAAGGCCACACTTCCGACCTGTCAGTGAAAAACAGAGAAGGCAGTGTGATGAATAATTAAGGGACTTTAATCAAATGTATGTATGATACACTTGAAATGTATGACAAGGGGGGAATTAGTTATGAAAGCTGACAGCATGGCCTAGGTTGAATTAATTTTCTAATCACAAATATTTCTGGGTCCTATTGTTGATTTCATTTTCCTTAGTATGACTGGTCAAGTTCATAATAAAGATAGCTATGTCTGAGCAATTTCCATCCCTTCAGGAATATGCTTTTGCCTCAGCTAAAGATGTTTCCATTATCACATTACCTTTGATGACGTGTGCTTCTAGGGCAATATTTCGTCATGGCTGTTTCTTGAGAGCAGTGCTCCAGTTCTTTTTCCCTGCTCAACTTTGGCAGCCATTATTAACTGTGAAAGCAGAAATCGCAGAGGTGTGAAGAAAGCCCTTTGTGGAAACTCCAGTACAGTTTGGGAAAGGTAGTCAACTGAACTGAAACAAATTCAACCTCACCTGCAACCATATGCTACTCTAAAACAATATAGAAAATATGGCAAAGAAAATAATTGCTCACAATTGACAGTGATGATTTCAATGAAAGGATTGGATGTATCAATGAAAACAGTAGAATTAGAACTGTCCACCTTAGCACATCATTCTCTTCACCCTCGGTCAGTGAACATCTTACAGAAATCAAGCTTAACAGTGGAGGGAATATAAAATAGAAAGAGGTGTAAGAAGTCAGAAGAGAAACTCCAGCTACTATGGACAAGGAGCAAAGAGGAAAACTAGAGAAATAAGAAACTTAAATATTTGGCGAAATAAGAGTGGAAGTAGAAAATCTTTATTACATTTGACATTTTTTTGTGTGATATAAAAAATGACAAATGTGCTTTGTCCTACTTCCGGGGATTCAGATTTGCATTTCTAACAAGTTCTCAGGTGAGACCATGGCTGCTGTTGTAGAAATATTGCTGGCATAAGATTTAAGGCTTTTGTTGGGGTAAACATCTTTGAGATCAACCTGGTAGGAATCCAAACAGTAAAGGTTTGGTATAAAATATCAGTGGTTCCACTTTCTAGCTTGGAACTTGGGTAAGTTACTTGTACTTACTAAATCTCTGTATCCTTATCCACAAAATACAAGTAATATTTTTCATGTGCAGTTAAGTGTGGTAACTCATGCAAAGTAATGTACCCTAAATCTAGCATGTGCATAATAAGATTTGCTTCCTGTCTTTGAATTGAAATTTGCTAGCTCTTGGAGAAGAAATGGGGTCCAACGAGAAGAAGTAATGCTAGTGGATTCTCTTGCAATACAGAAGATAATGACTTATGTCAAAAGTGTTAATAAAAATTTTCCATTGGCTAGAGCTTCCCCTGGGAACTTGTGAGTGCCAATGGGATTCAGAAGGTCAAGGAACCCCAATATGCATTAGCAGGCTAAATAGAGTTGGGATTGATTGTTGTATTTGATTTAAAACATATTACCCTGATGACATTAATGGAGACACATGAGATTTCATTTCTCAAGGGGCATTTTCAGTCTGTCTTGGATACTTAAGGGCCACACAATTTTAAAATCACCAATTGCAAGCCTCAAATCAACATGTGAGGACAAGGACAGAGGGAAGGCCCCCTCTTACAAGGCTGTTTGGAAGATGAGTTGACTCAACTAATATAACAAGGTATATCAAGTCTTATAAAAGTCACATATTATGGCTCAAAAATATCAATTTGGGAAACATAGTCTAAAGGAAATCATATGGAAGAAAATATGATTACATATAAAGATAAATTATTAAAACATTTCTTATATTACTTATGAAAGGATTACTGAATAAAAGAAAAAATGGTTAAGTCAATTTAATGTTAAGTGAGAAAAACAAAATGTGAAATATAGTTGGAATAAGATCACAACTATGAAGTCCTTCATTCCTGCCTCTATCACTGAATTTGAAATAGTGTTTCTCGACTCAGGGTGATGTAGCTGCCTGTGGGGACATATGGTCGTGGATAGGGAGAGTTTTCGTTGTCACAGTGGGTTGAAGACATGGCTAAATGCCATACAGTGCAAAGGACAATCCCCAGAACAACGATTTACTTAGCTCAGAATGGACTGAGGTTCAGAAACTCTGTCTTAAACAAACTCCATAACTTCCCTAACTCTATGTTTAAACCTAAAAATCAAAAGCCATTAATGCCTACTGAATAAGATTTAGGGGGAATCGATGAGATGATCTATAGAGAAAATCTGCTTTGATTTTTAGTCAATTCCCAATGAAGGCTATTATGAATTCTCTTAGTCTCATTTTTTTTAAAGATTTATTTATTTATACATACAAGCTGGGGTACAGACCAGAGGTGTGGGGTGGCGAGAGGGTTCACCAGAGACAGAGCGGGGAGCAGAACAGGCAGATCAGAGATACACTACTGAGGGTAGCAGCGGGAGAGGCAGGAGAGGTCTGCCTCACCATGTGGGATTCTCCCTGGCCAGGCGTCGAACTCGCATCGCCGCTGCCGACAGCTCCACAGCGCAGCGCTTAACCGCTGCGCCACCAGGGAGGCCCCTCTATTGGTCTCATTTTTAAGAATAGCAACAAGAAAGGTAGGAATTAAATGACTTCTTCTAAAAAAATTCATGTATTTATTAATTTTTTTGCAGTAACATGGTTTGCAATGTTTATATGATTTAGGGATATAGGCCCTTCCCCTTCAGGTGTTGTCCTTCCTTCAAGTTTTTCATTTTTTCTTAAACTTTCTCCAATGAGTATAAGAATTTATAAACGACAAAATAATTGAAATATTATTTTAAAAGCAAAAATGTTTTGTTCTGAAGATAATACTGATAAGTGCATTTTTTATTATTATTACAGAAGTAGAAATTTGAGGACTTGTATGGTAGGAGAAATTTAGCAAATATCTTTAGCATTTTGGAAATCCTCCAACTGTTATGATATAGCTAGTGAGCCCTGCCAACATATTATACTCAAATAAAAGGATTTATTTTTGAGTTAAATATTGAGATAATGACGTTTCTGAGCATGCCAAAGAGACAGTTTTAGGCACCATTTTATGCAAAAGAATTCCTGTTGCATGAATAATGATTGGGTAAGAGTTCCAAAAGACAATGGTCTCTTTATTGAGGAATAGGAATTTTTTGGGGGGAGGGTAACCTTGGAAAAATAGTGAAGTAGTTCTTCTTCTTCTTCTTCTTCTTCTTCTTCTTCTTCTTCTTCTTCTTCTTCTTCTTCTTCTTCTTCTTCTTCTTCTTCTTCTTCTTCTTCTTCTTCTTCTTCTTCTTCTTCTTCTTCTTCTTCTTCTTCTTCTTCTTCTTCTTCTTCTTCTTCTTCTTCTTCTTCTTCTTCTTCTTCTTCTTCTTCTTCTTCTTCTT